>JAJKFL010000002.1:4605000-4717500 GCA_021186555.1 Reticulitermes speratus
CCAGATCAATCCAGTCCATACCCCCATCCCACTTCTTGAAATAATAACAATAATCATAATAATATATTGTGGACCCAGCATTGTGTAATCGGTATAGTGACTAGGCTACGGGTTGGACGGTCCGGGGTTCGAATCCCGGAAGGTGAAAAAGCTTTTACTGTCCTCCGAAACGTCCATACCGACTCTGGGGATCACCAAGCACCCTGTTCAACGGGTACCGGATCTTATTTAATGTGGTTAAGAATAAGTGGAGCTATACCTCTACTCGCGCTCTATGCTTTCATGACGTGGACACGGATAACTTTACCTTTACCTTTACCTTTCATTTTTGTTGTTGTTGTTGTTGAGTCTCACGCACATGTTTCGATGTATTTGTCCGCTCTTACACCAGGTTTTGACGTCTAAAAAGCGCTACATTCTCGTTATTGTAGCTTTACCTACAGCTGGGTGTTGTCTGTTGTTTGTCCTGATGCATAGCACAATGGGGATTTACGTAGTGTCTTCATATTTTTAATTTGTTTTGTGTTTATAACAATATGTCTGACGTACAGTAAGTAATTAGCGTTCTGAACAACTCTCGGTCCATTTGTCATACAGATGTACTGTCCTGCCGAGCGTAGCGTATGTTTTTGAGACAATGGGTACTTTCTGTATGTAATGAACTATACAACGGGACCTTCCGTGTACAGGGTATACACAAAATAATGGTGCGGTTTCAATAGTATTCACTATTGAAATCGCACCATTCTTTTGTGTATGCCCTGTATTATGAAGAGGAAATAAGTGTTTACAATATTTTTTCCTGCATATTAACTTACATTTAAAAGAAAAAAAGATTTAGAGAAGGGAAGAGAATGAAATGTAGAAAGGAAGGGGAGTTTCAGCTACTTGAAAATGCAACGCCGGAAGTCAGTCATTACGAAGCGGAAACCATGCGGAAAAATACGGTCTACACCAGTCACAAAGTTCTGTTGCATTCCTACAGCATTTTTTTCCGTTTCTCGCTTTTGAAAATAATATTGTTGTCAATTTTAAGTGCCGTGCGTGATATTGCACAAGTACAGTATGTCTAAAAAAGCATGATGATTGTGCTGTATGTATGTTCTCTTATGATCTGAGCTAGTAAAGACATCTCGTTGTGCCGTACAACTATATAGTTCATAAATAATTACAGACAAACAACAATTTATTTATTGTGAAAACATTAAATTTTACATAATTACGTAAAACTGAATTTTTTACGTAAGTATATAAATAATTACATAATTATGTAAAAAATTATTTAAAAACCAGATGGATTTTTGTTTGCAATAAATGAATTTATACGACTGTAATTGTTTATAAACTAAATGTTCTGGTAATTCAAGATATAAAATAAAAACTCCGAATATGTATTTTTCTCGATTTTCCCACTAATTTTTTTATCTCGCTTTCTCGTAATTACAATATTTCCTTCAGGATTTACTGGAAAAGTGTTGAAATTCGATTCAGAGTTCAATGAAGATCAAAACTTCAAGAAATATGTAAGATTTGAAGTACTGGATGTTCAAAAAAACATGTTATATTTGTTTTTTTAAACAAAGTGTCGTTTATGTATGTATGTATGTATGTATGTATGTATACTCATACGTAGCATATAATATTCATGCAAAATTAACTCCATGAAACATAGCTTTTCATGAAAAGCTAGTAAAGGCTTTAATTGAAAAATCCGAAAAATAAAGTTGTAACTATTCTATATTATTAGTAGCAAGTATATTAACAAGTTAAGAAACCAAATAAATGACACTTTCAACATGACTGCTGTATCTATAGAATGACAACAGCAAACTTTCAACCGAGTTTTGATGTCAGTATGTGTTAAAGCTAATGAAATTTGCGGTAAAATGAAGCGTAGTATGTCAAGAGATCTGATTTGCAAATGATCATTATTTTATGTTACCAATATACTAATTTGTCACCGCCGTTATTCCAACACGCGTGTAGAGAGCGACTGAGTCGTCTACAGGTTATACGATATGCGAGCCGACAGGAAATTACAAATTATATTGGTAAGATAAAATAATGCCCCTGTATAAGCTGTTCTTGTACGTCTGGCGTCACTACGAATATCACTTAAGCTAGTTTTGTTTTGAAGTCATACAGTAAGAAAATGTAATTTATGAGGATTGGATTCAACGCAATGGAAGTCATTGGGTGTGTACACGATGTATCCCAATTATTTGCGCATGCGCAGTGTCCGTGACGAATTTCTCATTTGTAGATACGTACTATATACAGACGGTTTAATAATACCAGTCGAACTAATTGTTGGTACGCAAACAATAGAGGGAAACGTAAAATTATGAACTTATTATAAATTTGTCTCTATATACTCTAGCAGTGGTTGAACTGATAGCTTATGTATCGTGTATGAATATTGCACTTACATGCTGCTTACAGTAACATCGTGGACAATTTTAGGAATGGGAGGGATACACATGTCCGTCGTGCTTGTGACTGATTCTTAAGATTTTTATCCCCTTAAAGCCCAGTGGTTACTATATGTACCACCAGGTTTAACATTCACAAATTCTACGTTCTGCCCACACAGTGTATTTTTGTGTTTTGTGTCGATCTCAGAACAAACAGCGATTATTTCACTGTACAACATTAACTGACTGGTTTGTATAACTGAGACGGAGTGTGTTTACTGCGCGGTACGGACTGTATTTATGTGTTTTGTGTGGATCTCAGAACAAACAGCGATTATTTCACTGTACAGCATTAACTGACTGGTTTGTATAACTGAGACGGAGTGTGTTTACTGTGCGGTACGGACTGTATTTATGTGTTTTGTGTGGATCTCAGAACAAACAGCGATTATTTCACTGTACAGCATTAACTGACTGGTTTGTATAACTGAGACGGAGTGTGTTTACTGTGCGGTACGGACTGTATTTATGTGTTTTGTGTGGATCTCAGAACAAACAGCGATTATTTCACTGTACAACATTAACTGACTGGTTTGTATAATTGAGACGGAGTGTGTTTACTGCGCGGTACGGACTGTATTTATGTGATTTGTGTGGATCTCAGAACAAACAGCGATTATTTCACTGTACAACATTAACTGACTGGTTTGTATAACTGAGACGGAGTGTGTTTACTGTGCGGTACGGACTGTATTTATGTGTTTTGTGTGGATCTCAGAACAAACAGCGATTATTTCACTGTACAACATTAACTGACTGGTTTGTATAACTGAGACGGAGTGTGTTTACTGCGCGGTACGGACTGTATTTATGTGATTTGTGTGGATCTCAGAACAAACAGCGATTATTTCACTGTACAGCATTAACTGACTGGTTTGTATAACTGAGACGGAGTGTGTTTACTGCGCGGTACGGACTGTATTTATGTGTTTTTTTGTGGATCTCAGAACAAACAGCGATTATTTCACTGTACAGCATTAACTGACTGTTTGTATAACTGAGACGGAGTGTGTTTACTGCGCGGTACGGACTGTATTTATGTGTTTTGTGTGGATCTCAGAACAAACAGCGATTATTTCACTGTACAACATTAACTGACTGGTTTGTATAACTGAGACGGAGTGTGTTTACTGCGCGGTACGGACTGAATCCGTAATTCAAGTTAATCTTAGTTCTCGAACGGTTTAAAACTTTTAGTAAATGCTGAGGATATACGAGTAAATAGAGTCTAATTATGCCAAACAATGATCCTAATTCAATATTCAAGGATTCTGATGATAGTATAGGCCAACTGCAATAGACTTGGCTAGTGTTTTGAACATTATCACGCTTAATGAAGTTCCTCATTATGAATACCGAAAAATTGGTTTTCAATTGTTTACTTGTATCCTTCATATAACAGCCTTCACTACGTGTTAAACACATAAAAAGCATTTTACCTATGCTTTAGACTTAAAGCACCCTGTAGAGCTGCCGGTCAGTTTGTCCGTCCGGCTGAATTACTCTTCTGTTCTTGTTAGTTCCATTTCGTTTTCGGTTTTCACACCGTATAAGCTGTTCCATAAGCATTCAGCTTAACGCCTAAGCACTAATACGAAGATTGACTCAGTACATTACAAATACGCGTGTTTCATTAATCGTCCTGTAGAATTTTGTGTACCGGAATGACACTGATAATCATTTGTTGATGTACATCGTATGTTGAAAGTTGATCAAATCATAGTCTTACATTATTTACCGTCATATTTTATTAAACGCGCATCATCTCGAAAAATGTTTCCTGTGTAAGTTGTATAAATTAATGGGGTCTATATTTTATGTAACTGTCTGTATCAGACTTTTTAACGATGAGCTCTTATTAGGGAAAAATGTTGAATGTCTAAGGCCATAATGAGGTAGCTCTACCTGCCTTTTACAACGATGTGATGAGCGGGACATGTAGCAGGTATGGGGGACAGGAGAGGTGTAAACAGAATTTTGGTGGGGAGACCTGAGGGAAAGAGACCACTCGAAAGACCTAGGCTTAGATGGGAGGATAATATTAAGATGGATCTTCAAGAAGTGGGATGTGGAGGCATGGACTGGATTGCTCTGGCTCAGGATAGGGACAGGTGGCGAGCTGTTGTGAATGCGGTAATGAACCTTCGGGTTCCATAAAACGCGGGGAATTTCTTGACTAGCTGACGACCTGTTAGCTTCTGAAGGAGGATTGTGCTACATGGAGTTAGTTAGTTAGTTAGTTAGTTTGTTTGTTTTTCTTTGTTTGTTTGTCTGTCTGTCTGTTACAACTGCATTTCACGGACCAAAATGAAATTATGACATCCTCTAGTACAGAATTGCAGTGTAAAATTTCACCAAAAATCATTTACAAGTTTTAGGGCTACAACCTTAATGCTAGCGGACAAGCAGGTAGACAATACCTCCCTCCCTTTTATGGGTTCAGTTTTTCTACTTTATTGAAATAATACGTAATGAAAGTTATGTGTATTTAACGACATAAATTTCAAAAAAAGGGAGATTACTTAAATATGAAACAAAAATATTTGTTTATCTATACAAAAATGCTGTATTTTGAGAAATTTATGTCCGATTACATGTCGATTCAGTTTTGTTTAGGATTTAAATTAACTACGTTCGCACTATTAATAGTCTTATATAAATTTGTTGCTTACGCTCGAACTTCAGAGTCATCCAGTCACAGATGTATTACAATCGAGATATATCCGTGTCATTCCCACCCTTCTTAACAGCCTTTTGTAACCGTTTCCGTCATCGTTTTGTTGCACCTACACTGCCTAATTACAATTACCACGTTTCTAACCGTAGGAGGCACTACCCTACGATACTGCGCATGATTCAAACGGCGACTCGCGTCACATTAATGTATTTCCTTTTTAAGGTTTCAGCAAAAAAAAGGGGTGAAATTGAATGAAAATAATGTCGCCTTGATTCCCGTGAAGAGGGGTGAAGCTTGAAACGCCTTAATGTTAGAGGGTTAGCTAAAAATGAGATAGAAGGGTTCATTTGTCATAATTGCATGTTACAGGGTATATGTTTAATTTTTAACAGAAATGAAATATGGCAATGATATGTTATAATGCGAAGAGGAAGTTTCTGGCTGTCACTCTCATTTACGGAACATTCCCTCCCTCGTCGTCTCGCATCAGCTGCGCTCTGGGCGCGTCTCTCCGCTGACGAGACACGAAGACACACATCTCTCAGCGTACTCGCACTCAAGAAGTATTGCTGTCTAAATCACTTACTTTATCGCTTTAAAGTCTCAGATTAAACTAAATTGTATTTAAATATACAGTCCGTACCGCGCAGTAAACACACTCCGTCTCAGTTATACAAACCAGTCAGTTAATGCTGTACAGTGAAATAATCGCTGTTTGTTCTGAGATCCACACAAAACACATAAATACAGTGTGTGGGCAGAACGTAGAATTGTTGAATGTTAAACATGGTGGTACATATAGTAACCACTGAGCCTTAAAGATACAGTCCGTACCGCGCAGTAAACACACTCCGTCTCAGTTATACAAACCAGTCAGTTAATGCTGTACAGTGAAATAATCGCTGTTTGTTCTGAGATCCACACAAAACACATAAATACAGTCCGTACCGCGCAGTAAACACACTCCGTCTCAGTTATACAAACCAGTCAGTTAATGTTGTACAGTGAAATAATCGCTGTTTGTTCTGAGATCCACACAAAACATAAAGACAGTCCGTACCGCGCAGTAAACACTCCGTCTCAGTTATACAAACCAGTCAGTTAATGTTGTACAGTGAAATAATCGCTGTTTGTTCTGAGATCCACACAAAACATAGACAGTCCGTACCGCGCAGTAAACACACTCCGTCTCAGTTATACAAACCAGTCAGTTAATGTTGTACAGTGAAATAATCGCTGTTTGTTCTGAGATCCACACAAAACACATAAATACAGTCCGTACCGCACAGTAAACACGCTCCGTCTCAGTTATACAAACCAGTCAGTTAATGTTGTACAGTGAAATAATCGCTGTTTGTTCTGAGATCCACACAAAACACATAAATACAGTGCGTACCGCGCAGTAAACACACTCCGTCTCAGTTATACAAACCAGTCAGTTAATGCTGTACAGTGAAATAATCGCTGTTTGTTCTGAGATCCACACAAAACACATAAATACAGTCCGTACCGCGCAGTAAACACACTCCGTCTCAGTTATACAAACCAGTCAGTTAATGCTGTACAGTGAAATAATCGCTGTTTGTTCTCAGATCCACACAAAACACATAAATACACTGTGTGGGCAGAACGTAGAATTTTTGAATGTTAAACCTGGCGGTACGTATAGTAACCACTGGGCTGTAAATGGTTAATATACAACATCGGTGAAACACAAAATACATTACGATTCCAGCATAAAACAATTACACGTACAAAATGTACTAGGGATTTTCATTACAAACTACCGATTACTTAATAAACTACCAAAATAACCGACCAAAAATCTATCTAACAAATGTCTATGCCAACAGCGAAAGGAATTTCACCATTCAGAATATTTCTTACTCCTAAGGCTCTAAACAGTTTCTCGCTGCCGCCACAACACAGCGCTACAAGACCCTACAGAAATCAGACCAATCACGTCATATCCGCCACAACTTACTTCCGCAATGTGTCCAGTGTCCCGGTCGACGTTCGAAACAGGAACCTACCAAATACAGACCTTGGGCATGGAAACATAACAAACGTAAAATTTTTATTACGAAAACCTAAAGAAAGGAAACAAATTTGGAGACCAAGACTGAAATAGGGAGAACAATATAGATATTACAGCAGCAATACAGCACACATTGCCCATTTTATCGTGTCTCTGAGCACGGTAGCTTTATCGCATGGGAAGCCTCTATTTGCCGGGAAATCCCGTGACAGCTGTCGTTCTCGGGGACACGATAAAAGGTACACTGCCTATTAAGGAACGGGATTAATTAAAAGGTGACCATTTTTATGAAGACTAACAAATAATTAGTTCCATAAAAGAGGGGAATTACTGAGCAGTTAATTTAAACACTTGCCCTGGCAAACAGTGCACCATGCCGTTAGTGAAATTAGTTAGTGTCCTTTAGGTAGTGTAACGAAAGAGACTCCGTTATGGAGTATTTCATGGGAGCGGATGGAAGAATATTTCTATGAGAAGGACTTCTAAGATAATGGTGCCCTAAAGAAATGAATGCCGATCCCAATGGCCGCGCGGTCTAAGGCGTGGGTCTGCGGCCGCTAGCTTGCTGGGATTGTGGGTTCGAATCCCGCCTAGGGCATGGATGTCTGTCTGTTGTGAGTGTTGTGTTTTGTCAGGTAGAGGTCTCTGCGACGAGCTGATCACTCGTCCAGAGGAGTCTTACCGAGTGTGGTGTGTCTGAGCGTGATCGTGAAGCGTCGATAATGAGGCGGCCTAGGCCCCCTGGGGGCTGTCGAGCCATTGGAAAAAAAAAGAAAAGAATATAAATATTGTATGTCTGTTTATCTAGAGTAGATGTAACTGAGTATAAGAGAGTGCCATAATTTCTCATTTATATAAAAGCTTCCCTTACAACGCTCATGCATTAAAGCACGTCTGTCCGTGTAACGTTTACCCCACACTTTTAACGTCGAAGGACGCTCCCTACAATTTAAATATCGGCACCGTTCATTCACGCAAAACTTCCATTAACTTCTTCTAAGAGCCACGAGACAAAACTCGCAGTGATGCAGTAACTGGCCCCGAGCAGCGGAACTGCGCTTAATAAAGTCTTTCTGTTGTGGAAATTTTTCTGAAACAGAAGGCAAAGAAAGAAAAAAGAATAAAAAAGGGGGGAAAAAAGAAATGATATGTAACTCGTGATATTTTTAAGAGCAATACTCAGTAAATTTATTATAATTGTTAATTTTTAAATCGGCACCGTGTCGCATTTTCAGACTACTATACCGGGCGCAGTTTTTGCAGCTCAATAAACAGACAATCACAGAAGACATAAAGAAAATTCGTAATGAAAACTTTATTCGGAATATCTGAAGGGAAGACATCACTTAGGGATACATAACATAGATGGGAGGATAAGATATGATCGTTATTTTATCTGACAAATATAGTTAATTCGATAAGCGAGCCGACAGGAAGTATAAAATATGTTCAGATACAATAATGACCCTATATAATGCACTATAGTGCACGTTTTTCTTCAGCCTCTCCAAGATTTAGTTTTCTTCCAAGCAAGGTCAAGAACCGTCGCGTGACAAATACTAACATAACAGGCTTATTGTGACTGTAGAAGATGATACTGATGATACTGATTATAATGATGATACTGATGATAATGATAATGATGATAATGATTATAATTATGATAATGATGATACTGATGATACTGATGATATTGATGATATTGATGATACTGATGATAATGATGATACTGATGATAATGATGATAATGATGCAGCATTCCTCCTGTACGCAGAGCAATCAACTAACTGACCGAGTTGGGGTTGGGTTACCTTTACGAAAGAAAAACAAGATAGGTAATGTACGTGTAAAGTAACAATGTGGCGCGTTCGCGTAATGTTTATACCTCCTCGGCTATCTTAACACTCATGCCGCTTCACTCGAAGACATTGCTTTTATGGAGACTTAATATCGCTGGTAGCAATAGAACTTACTTAGGTCTTCGTGTAAAGTGCGCAATATTTTTGTCTGATTTTAACCAAATTTGGATTTTCCGGACAGGTTTTCATAAATGTCCCCAATATCGAATTTCACACAAAAATCCTTCCAGTGGGATCCGCGCTAATACAGGGACATGGCGAAGCTATGGGTACCGGGGGCCAGGACGTGAAGCTGACCACTCAACCTCCACCCAGTGCCGAAGTTAAGAAGTGGAGTTATACGTCCACTCCCCCCATATGCCGTCACGTCTTGCAAAGGGTTAACACCATACGTCGCCCGTTATGTGAATCGAACGAAAGCAGCGAACAGTGACTTGCGCCGTTGCTGCACGCATACGTCAGATGTGCCAGGAATAGCTCGTTGGTGTCACTTGTGGCAGTTTCAGGTGCACGCCGCTGACATAGCTGCTTCAAAGGGATCTCTCTGAAGGAAGCAAGGCAGAAAAAAAAAGGATGAAAGTGAAAATATTTTCACTGCCGTTTTTCACAAAAGACCGCCCCTGTAGTAAGATCGGTTAGATTCATTCACGTTCCGCAATGTTGACACGAAGTTATGGTGACCGAGTGTTTGGTTTAAAACGAGAGATTTGTCTGTGCTGTGAGTGTTCTGGAATCTCATTGAGGTTACGTCTCGATGTAATTCGTCAACAATTTCAGAGCTGTTTTGAACTTAGGTTATTTAATGACGCTCTGTTCGACACAGATATTGTCAAATTAAATTACCTGAAGTCAGGGAATGCTTGCTATCATTTTGTGCAGAATGTCTTGTCTTCCAGTTTTTTTGGGGGGCGCAACAGCCCCACTCGGGCCTAGACCACCTCACTGTTGAGGTTTCGAGATCACACTCAGACACACCACACTCGATAGGACTCCTCTTGACGAGGGATCAGCCCGTCGCAGAGACATCTACCTGTCAACACACAACACTCTCAAGTGTCTTCCAGTTTGCTATCCAAAAGTACAAACATTAAGATATACAGAACTGTAATTTTGTCTGTTGTTTTGTACGGGTGTGAAACTTGGTCTGTCACACTGAGGGAGGAACATAGGCTGAGGGTGTTCGAGAATACGGTGCTGAGGGGGATATTTGGGCCTAAGAGGGACGGGGTAACAGGGGAGTGGAGAAGACTACATAACGAGGAACTTAATGATCTGTACTCATCACCAAATATTATTCGGGTTATCAAATCAATAAGAATGAGATGGGCAGGGCATGTGGCACGTGACAGGAGACCACGAATGGATCACGGCAGCTTGTGTCCCGGCCGAAAATCCAACAGAGAACCTCCCGAAGGCCCCTTATTTTATCTGACAAATATCATTTGTGACTTTCTGTTACCTCGCTCGACGTATTAACGTAGACAGCTGGACCGACGACTCACACACACAGCGGAATAGCGATAAGTGATAAGGTAAGGTAAAGGTCTCCCTAGAACAGGCCACGAAGGCCCAGAGGGGAGTAGAGTTACAGCTCTACTCTTTCTTTAACCTCAGCGGTAGATGGGGTGGGTGGTCAACTCCACGCCCCGGCCGCTTTACCCCCGGGAATGACCCGGTACCCATTGTATAGGAGGCTGCGTGGGCCCCAGTGCCGGTCTGGACGGCTGCGAAAAATCTCGCCCCCACCGGCATTCGATCCTCGGACCGTCCAGCCCGTAGCGAGTCGCTATACCGACTGAGCTATCGCGGCTCCTAGGGATAAGTGATAGTCTATATATATCAGGTAAAATTTCAGCAATATTCGCTAACGTAACGCTAACGTGCCGTTGTAACACGCTTTGCCGCCTCTCTTTGCTGTATGCATTTCCTTCATACACACAGAGCGCTATTCGAGATGGTGATAAAAGTTTTTTCGTCGTTACATGACGTAACGACGCTAGTGAATGGATTGTCTATAACTTGGGAGTGACCGAACAAATACAGAGTTATAGCTGCTACAGCAACTGAATCATACATCCACCGAAAGAGACAGTGTCTAAAAAATTAGCTTTTTATTTCAATGAATCCAACACAGTACACATTAAAACTACTATAACTTTACCATAACATGTTTTGACCAATCCTGGCCATCTTCAGGGGGAATAATCTATACATCCTGGAAGGTACAGAAACCTTTACACTGTTGGTTATACAGGTATACACAAAATAATGGTGCGGTTTCAATGGTGAATAAAGGGAAACCGTACCATTCTTTTGTGTATATCCTGTATACTGCAGTATGATTTCTTCTTCTCTAGTCGTTTTACTCATTGCTGAGTGTCGTGACCCCACTGTAACGTCTATATTAGCACATCCTGTATGTAGTGTCGCCATCCTGGACGGTCCTTGGCTTTCCTCAAGGATCGTTGGAGAGGCAGATCAGTGATCCTCTTCACCTGATCTACCCATCTATTAGCATTCCTTCCTCGTGGTCTTCTGCCTTCAAGTATGATTTAATAGTACGGAAATGAAAGGATTTCCTTTTTACTGGGTGACTGAGGCTTAAAAATTATTTTAAGATTATTGTATAAAATAAATATTTTTATTCCCGTAAATATTTTATTACAGTGAACTATAATCAGCAATATAACAGTTTCTGTACCTTACAGTGTATGTATATTGTTCCCCCGAGGATGACAAGAATTGGCCGAAACTTGTAGCAACAAATTTCAGTACTGTTTTACTGTACTATATTGAGAACTATGTTGCATTTATTGTAATAAATACTTTCAGAACAGGGGTGTAACTAGGAAGGGTCAATGGTGCAGCTGTCCTGGAGAGCTGAGACCAACGGGCAGCAAAATTGGCGGGAAAATACATAGTTTAAATAAAAAAATAATTTTATGTCCTTAATACATTTTAATTATTTAGCCAAATAGAAGGGAAATCAACAAATAATTTTGAGTTTTTTAAACTTCATAATTTCTGTTATGAGCGACCATTGTAATCGCTCGCCCCGGGCTAAAAAAACCCCTAGCTACGTCACTGGTTCAGAAAGTACACGGTCAAAACGTATTATAAAATTAATTTTTATTTTAAATGTTTCGGATTCGAGAATCAACAATCCATCAAAATATTCAGTTAATTGAAAATGGTTACTACATCTAGTTACGTAATTTCCGCTTTTGATGTCAGCATCTAACTTTTTTTCTTTTTTCCAATGGCTCGACAGCCCCTTGGGGGCCTAGGCCTCCTCATTATCGAAGCTTCACGATCACACTCAGACACACCACACTCGGTAGGACTCCTCTGGACGAGTGATCAGCCCGACGCAGAGACCTCTACCTGACAACACTCACAACACAAACATCCATGCCCCCGGCGGAATTCGAACCCGCAATCCCAGCAAGTGAGCGGCCGTAAACCCACGCCTCAGACCGTGCAGCCACTGGGACCGGCCGTATTTAACATTACTTTGAACACAACAGTCCCTCATACACGTGTTTCGTCTGAGTGGGACGCTTGCTTGCACCGAACACTCGTGTGTATTTCGTAACTTCACGGGGCGAAAAAAAGAGCCGACAGGTTCCGTGGTAAAAGGATGATTTCTGTAGACAGTTGACAGTCATGGACCGGAACGAACCGCCTTTGGATTTCAATTCTTCTTACATTTACTTTGTAATTTTTTTTCACCTTCTTATTTTCTATTTTTACTCCTAAGACATTTTGGGATACAGCGCGTTGTGTTATGGCGTGTCTGTGTCAGTGAAATATGTACAGGGCATACACAAAATAATGGTGCGGTTTCAATAGAAATGTCTATTGAAACCGCACCATTCGTTTGTGTATACTCTGTATTTTATGTGTTTTGTGTGGATCTCAGAACAAACAGCGATTATTTCACTGTACAACATTAACTGACTGGTTTGTATAACTGAGACGGAGTGTGTTTACTGCGCGGTACGGACTGTATTTATGTGTTTTGTGTGGATCTCAGAACAAACAGCGATTATTTCACTGTACAGCATTAACTGACTGGTTTGTATAACTGAGACGGAGTGTGTTTACTGCGCGGTACGGACTGTATTTATGTGTTTTGTGTGGATCTCAGAACAAACAGCGATTATTTCACTGTACAACATTAACTGACTGGTTTGTATAACTGAGACGGAGTGTGTTTACTGCGCGGTACGGACTGTATTTATGTGTTTTGTGTGGATCTCAGAACAAACAGCGATTATTTCACTGTACAGCATTAACTGACTGGTTTGTATAACTGAGACGGAGTGTGTTTACTGCGCGGTACGGACTGTATTTATGTGTTTTGTGTGGATCTCAGAACAAACAGCGATTATTTCACTGTACAACATTAACTGACTGGTTTGTATAACTGAGACGGAGGTGTGTTTACTGCGCGGTACGGACTGTATTTATGTGTTTTGTGTGGATCTCAGAACAAACAGCGATTATTTCACTGTACAGCATTAACTGACTGGTTTGTATAACTGAGACGGAGTGTGTTTACTGCGCGGTACGGACTGTATTTATGTGTTTTGTGTGGATCTCAGAACAAACAGCGATTATTTCACTGTACAGCATTAACTGACTGGTTTGTATAACTGAGACGGAGTGTGTTTACTGCGCGGTACGGACTGTATTTATGTGTTTTGTGTGGATCTCAGAACAAACAGCGATTATTTCACTGTACAGCATTAACTGACTGGTTTGTATAACTGAGACGGAGTGTGTTTACTGCGCGGTACGGACTGTATTTATGTGTTTTGTGTGGATCTCAGAACAAACAGCGATTATTTCACTGTACAGCATTAACTGACTGGTTTGTATAACTGAGACGGAGTGTGTTTACTGCGCGGTACGGACTGTATTTATGTGTTTTTGTGTGGATCTCAGAACAAACAGCGATTATTTCACTGTACAGCATTAACTGACTGGTTTGTATAACTGAGACGGAGTGTGTTTACTGCGCGGTACGGA
The DNA here is from genome assembly GCA_021186555.1 of Reticulitermes speratus. Lineage (NCBI taxonomy): Eukaryota > Metazoa > Arthropoda > Insecta > Blattodea > Rhinotermitidae > Reticulitermes > Reticulitermes speratus. The sequence continues at coordinate 4,619,083 of JAJKFL010000002.1, forward strand.
CTGTATTTATGTGTTTTGTGTGGATCTCAGAACAAACAGCGATTATTTCACTGTACAGCATTAACTGACTGGTTTGTATAACTGAGACGGAGTGTGTTTACTGCGCGGTACGGACTGTATTTATGTGTTTTGTGTGGATCTCAGAACAAACAGCGATTATTTCACTGTACAACATTAACTGACTGGTTTGTATAACTGAGACGGAGTGTGTTTACTGCGCGGTACGGACTGTATTTATGTGTTTTGTGTGGATCTCAGAACAAACAGCGATTATTTCACTGTACAGCATTAACTGACTGGTTTGTATAACTGAGACGGAGTGTGTTTACTGCGCGGTACGGACTGTATTTATGTGTTTTGTGTGGATCTGAGAACAAACAGCGATTATTTTACTGTACAGCATTAACTGACTGGTTTGTATAACTGAGACGGAGTGTGTTTACTGCGCGGTACGGACTGTATTTATGTGTTTTGTGTGGATCTCAGAACAAACAGCGATTATTTCACTGTACAGCATTAACTGACTGGTTTGTATAACTGAGACGGAGTGTGTTTACTGCGCGGTACGGACTGCATTTATGTGTTTTGTGTGGATCTCAGAACAAACAGCGATTATTTCACTGTACAGCATTAACTGACTGGTTTGTATAACTGAGACGGAGTGTGTTTACTGCGCGGTACGGACTGTATTTATGTGTTTTGTGTGGATCTGAGAACAAACAGCGATTATTTCACTGTACAGCATTAACTGACTGGTTTGTATAACTGAGACGGAGTGTGTTTACTGCGCGGTACGGACTGTATTTATGTGTTTTTGTGTGGATCTCAGAACAAACAGCGATTATTTCACTGTACAGCATTAACTGACTGGTTTGTATAACTGAGACGGAGTGTGTTTACTGCGCGGTACGGACTGCATTTATGTGTTTTGTGTGGATCTCAGAACAAACAGCGATTATTTCACTGTACAGCATTAACTGACTGGTTTGTATAACTGAGACGGAGTGTGTTTACTGCGCGGTACGGACTGCATTTATGTGTTTTGTGTGGATCTCAGAACAAACAGCGATTATTTCACTGTACAGCATTAACTGACAGGCAAAGACTTCATATGCGTTAAGACCGGAGTAACGTCTGAACTATGCCAGGTCGGCTAGCTTTTACAAGCATGTTCGCAGCTTCATAATCTGAAACCACGTGTAACAGATTTTAAAAAAACACAGATTTTGTAGATATTATGATATCAAGAGCTTTACGTGATTTATGTGATACTACGTGATATATTACGTGATTTACGTGATATTATGACATCAAAAGCGTTACGTGATTTCTCCTTCGGCCTAAATCAGCCACTGAAATCGGCTGATGACTAATACATAGGAAATTTTGAAAAATAAATTAATAAAATTAGAAAAACAATAAGACAGGACACTGTCACTGAGTCACGGAACATGTAGTTATATTTGTATGTATATAAATGCAGTTGCAGACAGTGTTATGTTATACTTACGACAGGATTTTTATAACATAATTTTGAAAATCAAACATAAATTATATATAGCTTCAGGGTCAGCCCCCCCCCCCCCCCAAGGAAATATTCTGGGTGCGCTCCTGACGTGTAATGACTGGAACTGTACGAGTACAGAAGCTTTGTTCTTTAAAATCGTTTAAAATTCATTGCCGCGCATAATGGCATTGTCTGATTACGGTGTAAACATTGCAGTAACAATCCGTGATGCTGCGTGTTTACAGTGTCCATACCTGTCCCCTTCTAGCCCGGTCTGCTACCCAAATGTTTAAGTTAACTCTCAAATTTTATTACTAAGACATAGCACCTATAGTTCACTTATAAATAAAACCGAAGAAGCTGGCTAAAATGAAATCGTCTATGGCTAGCGCTCTATCGTCTATGGCTAGCGCTCTATAGCTACGGAGCTGAAAAATGCTACAAGTTAAGGCAATTATTAGGAGAAATAAAATCAGGAAATGATATCCAACAGATAGGTTTCACTCAAAAATCAAACCGGTTTTTAAACGTTGAGAACTAATGGGTTTCTGGACTTCGTCCATCGTCCGGAAATCTAAAATAACTAGATAACACGACGTTTCGGAAACTGGATCTGCTTCCGTCCTCAGGTGCAGCAGATCCACTTTCCGAAACGTCGTATTATCTAGTTATTTTACATTTCCGGACGATGGACGAAGTCCAGAAACCCATTAGTTCTCAACGTTACATATCGTCGTCAGAACGTTTGGAATCGATTTTAAACGCTTTAACGACTAAATTTAATATGAATTATATTTAAAGATTCAGTTCGTACCGCACAGTAAACACACTTCATCTCGGTTACAAAAACCAATCAGTTAATGCTGTATAGGGAAATAATCGCTGTTTGTTCTGAGATCCACATAAAACACATAAATACAGTCCGTACCGCGCAGTAAACACACTCCGTCTCAGTTATACAAACCAGTCAGTTAATGCTGTACAGTGAAATAATCGCTGTTTGTTCTGAGATCCACACAAAACACATAAATACAGTCCGTACCGCGCAGTAAACACACTCCGTCTCAGTTATACAAACCAGTCAGTTAATGCTGTACAGTGAAATAATCGCTGTTTGTTCTGAGATCCACACAAAACACATAAATACAGTCCGTACCGCGCAGTAAACACACTCCGTCTCAGTTATACAAACCAGTCAGTTAATGTTGTACAGTGAAATAATCGCTGTTTGTTCTGAGATCCACACAAAACACATAAATACACTGTGTGGGCAGAACGTGGAATTTGTGAGTGTTAAACGTGGTGTTATATAAAGTAAACACTGGGCCTCAGGGGGTTAGCAATCACTGAGAAAGTGCGTCGTTAGCCATATTTATCTGTCGCGCATTCCAAACCCCACGTTCCTTCTGTCTTACTCATCTCATGTTCTCCGGATACGATTGAGCATATCTCTCACAGAGTGGACATTTTCTCGTAACGAATGGCATTTGTTTACACGAGTCTTACGCGATATCAGTGTTACGATACCAGTTTTGAGAACTGTGCGTAATCAAGTTACCGTTCCAAGAGACGTGAAGAACTTCTTCCAACTGTTCATAAAATCCTGTTACTGTGACTTGCTTGGTTATATTCCATTAAGCTGATATTAAGAACATTTGCAACGCCAGCACTCAGTAGGCTGCAGGCAGTGTAAAGTCGCTACACAAATATACACACTCACACACAGCATACTGTACATAGTTCGCTTCTTCACCAACACAAAGACGTCACTGCCGTCTGTCTATTCCTGTCTGCGTTTATCTATCTATCTATACGTTTATCTACTTATCTACCTATCCGTCTATTTATTTATCTGTTTATTTCTCTATCTATTTATCTATCTATCCATCCATCCGTCTATCTATCTGTTTATCCATCTATCTATTTATCTATCTGTTTATCTATCTACTTATCTATATATATATCTACCTATCTATCCATCCGTCTATCTATCTATCTATCTATCTATCTGTTTATCTATATATCTATATGTTTATCTACTTATTTATCTATCTATCCATCCATCCATCCATCCGTCTATCTATGTATCTATCCACCTATCTATCTATCCATCCGTCTATCTATCTATCTATATATCTGTTTATCTATTTCTCTATATATCTATATGTTTATCTATTTATCTATCTATCCATCCGTCTATCTATCTATCTGTTTATCTATCCATTTATGTATCCATCTATCTATATATCTATCTATCTACCTATCCATCTATCTATCTCTCTGCAAAATCTGTCCGTCTGTATGTATGTGTGTGTATGTAAGTATATACGTATGCACGCACACACGCACGAGTATGCGTGCTTGCGTGTCGTATTTCAATAAAATATTGACTTGACAATGAAATAAAGAGAACAAACTTCGAGTTATGCATATCGTGTGGTTACAGTGTGCTAAAATTTGTTAAAAATTTCCAACTGTCTGAATCTTGAAATATTGGAAACTTTGAAGATGGAGGCATAAAGTACCTCCGAAACGTCGTTATATTTCTTCCAGGCTACACAGTGTCATATCCCGAAGAAGTTAATATATCCTACTAAAACGCGTGGATCCCGACTCACCGCAAATCGAGCGGCTGCGAGAAGTGACTAATGAATTTTTTTTAATGGCTCGACAGCCCCTTGGGGGGCCTAGGCCGCCTCATTTTTCGAGGCTTCACGATCACACTCAGACACACCACACTCGGTAGGACTCCTCTGGACGAGTGATCAGCCCGTCGCAGAGACCTCTACCTGACAACACACAACACTCACAACAGACAGACATCCATGCCCCCGGCGGGATTCGAACCCGCAATCCCAGTAAGTTAGCGGCCGTAGACCCACGCCTTAGACCGCACGGCCACTGGGATCGGCGACTAATGATATTGGTCAGATAAAATAACGACCCTACTATGTAATACGCAACCCATTGAAGCGCATTGGTCAATACACGTGTCACCTGATTTAACAAAAGTGAAACTGTCATACTCACTAACGCCAAATTTCATCGAAATTCTTTCATTGTTTCAGACATAAAACATCTCGAGGAGCAAACAGAAGGGCGTCCAGACACAAAAATTTGATGACAAAACCATTTTGTCATCAAATGTTTGATAGTTACTGACATTTCAAAGTGTTTTAACTTTGCCACGTTTTCGAATATTCTGTGAGCATTTCTTAATCACTCCACAAGGTCTAACAGTCTCTCAGCTTGTAAATAAATTCTCAGACTTCTATCGAAGCTGAAGGTTCCTTTGTGTGATGGGTCGCTATCGGATAAATCGAGTCCACACCCTCGTGGTCTTATGCAGATACTCCCCGCCGTAAGCAATTTTAAGTTACTCAATTTCACACTTCACGAAAGTTAAAAAAAAAATTAAAAAAAATTACATAATAACATTTTGAAAATTACGTTGAATTTGTTACATACAGGAATGAAAGCAGAATGAGACGAATGTGGCGGAAGAATACTGCTGGGCGATAACACAGGCAGCGTGGCGGTCATGCTGCAGCCAATCAGGTTCCAGTGTTTAGGACTCAGGATTTCAATTGCAGTCCCTTGTATATACATACACAGCTGACCATATATATATACTACTGACTTCAGACTTGCGCAAAATTCGACTTGCGCCGGTCCTTTCGGGATGTAACTATTGCCTAAATCGGGGAGTGTCTGTAACTATCCTCACATCTAAGCTTAGGTCTTGCAGGGTTGTGTCTTCCCTTCAGATTTTACATCTGTAATTGTACTGATTTAACTGCATTCTCAAGGAACCGTGATACGCCACTGCTATAGAAATTTTTATGATATGAGCGTGTTAAGTGTATAAGACGAATGCAGGTGTTGGATACGCCGGATTCTTCCCTGTGTAAGTAAGGTACTGAGAAAGCTGACTGGTAGCAATTCGCACAAGGATTTCTTTCACCAGTGTCTACTTCGGTGTTGATTATCAGTTATCTTCTCCTATTAAATACATCTGTGTGTTTGCACAGTGCTAGCCACTGTGAAGGCGAAACACTGACTTATAATGTAATCACTGCTGCTGCTGAAACCGCTTCAAAACTCGTCATCAGTTTGTAAGTTCCATCATTCTACACGCTCCATGGAACTTCAGCCTGAAATGCTTTATTTTTCTTGGGCGTCAGTAGTCCATATGCTTGTCAAGGGAGATAAAGAAAAATCCTTTGTTTCACGTGTCTGTTGTCATCACCAGTCATCAGCTGTTCCGAGAGCTGAGCAGTATAATAGGATTGTACAGGGGCATTATTTAATATGACAATTGTCCTCAGTCACTTCCTGTCGCCTCGCTTAACTTATAGAACTTCGACGTCCAATGAGCAACGTATTTGTTAGATATGACGCCTGTGTGCGAGCCGAAGGGAAGAAACGTTTCCAGCGCATTCTTTAGATACGGCGAGTAAAAACCCTGATATGAACTGCAATACAATGTGGCGGACCCCGACACGACATCCCCATTGAGGACTCATACCCTATTCAATTAATACCCTAAGCTCTTCCCCCAAATGTTAAAGTAACCGAAACGTAAAGCCCCATCCAATGCCGATGTTAAGAATGCATGGAGGTTTACCTCCGTTATTTTTCAAGTGTTCATAGCGTGCTGCTTTATTCTTTCTACACATTTCTCTCTGCTTCCGATTCAAGTATTCTGGGATTTTACACCGTATTGTCTGGTAAACAGTTACTCGCCACCCCGATCACCGTAACCTCTACAATATACCCTTACGTTCCGGCGGGGCTGCGGTTCATGGCCTGCTTGACTCTAAGAATAAAGGCAATACTGGTAGACCAAGACATCAGAACAAACGAGGACGAAACAGAATAAGAATTTGTGAAGGAATTCACGTGTCAAGGCAAGATACTGAAAAAACTAAAATATTCAGAATTTGAAACGGGGGGAATCGAATCTTCTAACATCAAAGCCCGCCATAGGACACGACAATGAGCCAGCTCAATCAATTTCCATACTCTCAAACCATTTTTCTTATATCTACCTTCACGTTACAAATCCATCTTATACTCGGTTTTCAGGATGTCCCTTTCAAGACGTTTCCCAACCAAAATTTTGTATGCACATCTTCTCTTCCGATACAAGCTAAATACTTGGCCCTTATTGATTCGCTGCCCAAATAATAGGCTCCTAAGTGTCTATGCAAACTACGAAGCCTATCGCAATGTAATATCCAAACTTAAAAACTGCCTTTATCCTTCCTAAAGTTAGAATATCTTACTGATCAAACTGGCTTCAGACAATTTTGTTTGAATTAAACTCTGAAATTTTCACAACCATAAAAACCTTTCTGCAAAGGCCAAGACGAAGATATCAGGAAGAATGGGTATAAAGTACCCAATAGCCCTCCATATCCAGAAAATGGGCCGCGATAGCTCAGTCGGTATAGCGACTAGCTACGGGCTGGACGGTCCGGGGATCGAATCCCGGTGGGGGCGAGATTTTTCGTATCCGTCCAGACCGGCCCTGGGGCCCACCCAGCCTCCTATACAATGGATAGCGCCGAGGTTAAAGAAAGAATAGAGCTATACCTCTACTCCCCCTCTGGGCCTTCATGGCCTGTTCTAGGGTGACCTTTACCTTTACCTTATCCAGAAAATAAATGGAAGAGCAGACAAAGTTGTAACTGCGACACGAATACAAACGGAATCTGCTTAGACCAGCGTTTTCCCGTCTGACTTGCCAGATACAAAATGCTCTTTCACTTCATTATGTCTGCAGCACTTACGAGTAGTACTGTTGTTGACTCACGAGAATAACTTTGACCTTGACAGTGATGGCACTGGGAAAGTCGAACGGTCAGATATTTTCGGCCAGCAACCGATGTATTCCAGTTAAAAATACATTGGGCTGAATGCAGTTGTGTCTTGTGCGTGCGAGTTTTTTTAAGAAGGGCCCCGCAGCAGAAACTACGGACGCACCGCAGTCTTGAGGCTTATTGTGCAACCCTGTGAAGAAGATGATTAGTTTTTCCCCGTTTTGCTTGTAATGAAGCACCGGTGGAATGAAATTGACAGGGGAAAACTGAAGTACTCGGGGAAAAACCTGTCCCAGTGCCACTTTGCCCACCACAAATCTCACATGGACTGACCCGGGATCGAACCCGGGCGTGCGTGTGAGTTAATACGATTACTTCCTGTTGTCTTCGATCTGGTTAGCTGTGCATAAATTTAGTTTTAGCCTTGTTATGAACTGAACACGTAACGAATGGCGACGTGTGATGCAGTGATACAGACTTATCATTTTGCCAGGGCCTATATGTTTTCTCCCCAAAGTAAGCTCGGGAATAAGAGAACCTAGCAACATTATCAAGGTCAAATATGTTCTCATCGGTCGAGGACATACCTATGAGTCATTACCTAACAGCCTGCCACACGGTTCAGATCGCCTACATAGGCGACAGACTGGATACTGTGTAATAGCTATGGGCCGAGCAGGCGAACGCCACCTAGACTGTGCTTTAGATCAGTGGTAATCAACCTTTTTTGTTCGCGTACCCCCACATATAATTTCTCTTCAACTTTGTACCCCCAAAGTTGTTGTTGCATAATTCAAGTTATACATAGTCTATAATCTACATCTAAAATAAGTTAAATAAATTACATCCAAAATAATGTATTAAATAATAAGTTTTAAATGAAAAAAGGAGAGTCAAGCTATTAAATAACAAATATATTATTGCCTATCGTATAAAAATTAATAAAGGAACAAAGGTATTTTAGTAAAGCAAAATTATATGCACTATGTGGAATAAAATGAAACTAGCCGCCCAGATAAGAATCGCATAGAGGAGAAAGAGAGAGAGAAATGGCGCTCCCAAATCACATGTCCTTACGTCCGGTCTCTTGTGGCTAACCCTAATTCTTGCCCTGATTATTCAGTGTTTATCATCAAATAATATATTTATTTTTTTTAATTTCACGTACCCCCTAAGAAGTCTTCGCGTACCCCCGGGGTTACGCTTACCCCAGGTTGAAAACCACTGCTCTAAATCATTAAATTGTACCACTTGTGTCATCAGACCCTTAGTTGCTGTTGGCAATTGTCTGTGATAATAATGTTTAATGAAGGGCGCAGCTGAAATCATTACTGTAAGTTGCCCGGGTGGAGTTTAAAGAGTTGGAACGTTAAACAAAATACTAATTACAGTTTCAGTGATAACAATTGACACGTCAGCTACCTAACTCCATGCAGCAGAGACCTTCTTCAGAAGCTAATATTCCCTCTGTTAAGATATTCGCCACGTTTTATACAACCCGTAAGTTCATTACCGTGTTAACAACAGCCCGACAATTGTCCTTGTCCTCAGCCAAATCAGTCCAGTCCACGTTCTCCCATTATCTTTAATTGAGACCCAGTTTTATCTTCCTATCTACGCCTATGTCTTCCAAGTAGCCTTCTTCCTTCACTTTTTCCTACCAAAACCCCGTACGCATTGCTCTTCTCCCCCACACGTGCTACATGCCCCACCGATCTCATTCTTATTGATTTGATCACTCGAATAACATTTGGCGAGGAGTAGAGATCATGAAGTTACTCATAAACCTATTTAACCATTTAAAGCCCAGTGGTTACTATATGTACCACCACGTTTAACATTCAACAATTCTACGTTCTGCCCACACAGTGTATTTATGTGTTTTGTGTGGATCTCAGAACAAACAGCGATTATTTCACTGCACAGCATTAACTGACTGGTTTGTATAAATGAGACGGAGTGTGTTTACTGCGCGGTACGGACTGTATTTATGTGTTTTGTGTGGATCTCAGAACAAACAGCGATTATTTCACTGTACAGCATTAACTGACTGGTTTGTATAACTGAGACGGAGTGTGTTTACTGCGCGGTACGGACTGTATTTATGTGTTTTGTGTGGATCTCAGAACAAACAGCGATTATTTCACTGTACAACATTAACTGACTGGTTTGTATAACTGAGACGGAGTGTGTTTACTGCGCGGTACGGACTGTATTTATGTGTTTTGTGTGGATCTCAGAACAAACAGCGATTATTTCACTGTACAACATTAACTGACTGGTTTGTATAACTGAGACGGAGTGTGTTTACTGCGCGGTTCGAACTGAATGTTTAACTATCCCTTTAAAACCCAGCGGTTACTATATGTTCCACCAGTTTAACATTCACAAATTCTACGTTCTGCCCACACAGTGTATTTATTTGTTTTGTGTGGATCTCAGAAAAAACAGCGATTATTTCCCTATACAGCATTAACTGGTTGGTTTTTATGAATCTCAACTGCTAATATAACAGGGTCGGTGCTAGATAAATTAAATATGAGTTTGTGGCCTTTGTGGAATGATACTGAGAGAGGAAAACCAAAAGTACCCTGAGAAAAATTCTGCCCCATTGCCACTTGGCCTGCCACAAATCTCACATCGATTTACATGCTTGTCCACACGTAACATTTTCTCATCCCGTCCGTGGAACTTCCGGAATAGTAACTTAAAATCGGCCACAACCCTTTCTTTCATCGTCCTCATTCACAATACATGTAATAATTCGATGCTACGTAACCCGCGCAGTAGGATAAGCGACGTTAAAAAAAACACGACTGCGAGAAGGGTTTAAGGCTCACATCTCTTTTAAGTTAATCCTTGGCATAGTCCAGTGGCTCCCTCCGCTGAACCAAGAAAACAGTTGACAGTGCGATCGTCTGTTCTTTATTTGTAATTTATTCCGTGCCACGAGCTTTGCTGCGATAAGGCCAGATTGAGAGGGTTTATGACGTTGTGTTTCCACAAAACTGTCGTCCGGTTGTACTACTCTAGTCAATATAATTTCATCTGCTATTTTTATAAATCAACAAATCAGTAACAATGAGTGTTTTGTTTACAAGACAGCACTGGAAACAATTTACTCTATGCACAACAATATAGCAAGAATTATTATTTGCAACGTGTAATCATAAAACGTTTTCTGAATGTGCATTCTTGGACAGGCAATTGATCAGTGTGTGTAGCAGGTGGTTAACGACAGGTGTCCTTACAGTCGCGCTATTATGGACTGTGCATTGATATGTGATACGGGGCAAGATTTGTCTGAATTAGCTTCCATATTCATAAAATACTGTAACTTTATTTGTAGCACATTGAAAGGTACGTGTGTTTTGCTATTTTACGTTGGAGAGTTTCGTAACGAATCATCAGTAGGATTTACGGGTAATTCAAGTGTGTTCATTCAGCGCTGGAGTTATTTTGTTATCGAAGGGTAGGCGCCATAACTGTGGACAATTTTTAACCAAAAACCAGTGATTCCAGGTAACTTGTAATGATTGGTATCGTAGTTTAGTGGAAAGTGTCAGTGTTTAGAAAGTTGTGAGTGACGTAAAATGAATGTTGTTCACCATAAGAATGAAGATTAGCGTAAAATACAAGGTCACAGTTGGAAGAAGGCGGGAATACAAGGTATGTTTTTGTTTTTAGAATACAGTAGTACTTTTGGTGCGTGAATTAATGTAGTAAAAAAGCGACATCTTTTTAAAATGAAAGTTCTTCCATCTTGTTTTGAGACGTCTCTTCTCGTGTGTGTATGCCTGCTATCGGAGATGAATGATTGCTTAAGTAAGACTAAGTCAACTTCTATTTTAAAATGACGTTAGGGTGATTTGCCTACATGTTTTGGCGTAATTAGAAGCCATCATCAGGCCAACTATATATATATATTCAGAGAGAGAGAGACAGTAATCACCGCAATGTATTATATATATTAAGTTTCTGACATCTCAAACTTTCTACAAATTTCTTTGCGAGATTTCAAGCTATCGCCGCGGTGTAGTTTAGGCCCTCGCCCTTCTGTTATGATGCGCGGAGTAGGTTGGTAGTCGGTTACCGACGTTTCGGTATAACATATCAGTCCCATCTGCGAGGATCAAGCAGCCCAAAAAGATTTGTTTGACCCTATAAGAGGGACCGATATGTTATCCCGAAACGTCGGTATATCCGACTACCAACCTACTCCGCGCAACATTACAGAAGAGCGAAAACCTAAAAATTTGCGTTTTATATAGCCAGGGGATAGCTACCAGTAATTTGTTCTAATATACGATATAAATGGGTTTTTTTCTCGCTATTTATGCCCGGATGCCTTAGATTGTTATGCTGTATATAGCTGTAGACACCAGCTGTATCGAAAGTTGAAGTGTTTATGGTTTTCCCCATTAGACTGTTGCCATGGTGGATGGCTCCTCAGGTAGTTACAGGTTTGTCTGCTTCCAGATAACGCACTTGTCTGTAACACTGGCTAAGGTACGTCGCTATATGCAGGTGTGTTTTCAGACTGTAGTAGAGACGCTTGTACTGGATCGTTCGGCGTCGATTGGTTCTGGGGAGTGGGGTTGGCAAACAGTGTTGTGTCCGTGCGGTCCTTGGTTCAGTATCAAAATTGTGTTCAGTAGTGTAAGCTGTTCATGGAGGCTTGTGATATGTGATAGGATTTATGGGCGTCCTTCTGCATTCTGGTACAAGGCAATAGAGGAAACTGCATTTACAAGAATCTGGGAATATAAGGTACGTCGTATCAAATACATATTTTTTTTTGAGTGAATTAATGTATTGTTATGATATTCCTAGCCGATCCAGTGGCCGCGCGGTCTAAGGCGTGGGTCTGCGGCCGCTCGCTTACTGGGATTGTGGGTTTGAATCCCGCCTAGGGCATGGATGTTTGTGCTGTGTTTGTCGTAAGGACGGTAGCATGGAACGTAAAGTGACATGAAGGACGAAAGGATTTAAACAGTACAAAAATGGATCAAAGGGGAAAAACACGGACAGAGAAAAAAAAATCCCGTCTAAGGCATGATTGTCTGTCTGTTGTGAGTGTTGTGTTTTGTTGTCAGGTAGAGGTCTCTGCGACGAGCCGATCCCTCGTCCAGAGGAGTCCTACCGACTGTGGTGTGTCTCTCAGTGTGATCAAAAGGAATTAAAACCTCGACACTGAAACGGGAAACCGGAGTAGGTAGAAGAGGACAACTAAAAAAAATTATGTTATTCGTACCGTGAATATTATTATAATTAATAAATTAACCAAATTACGAACTTAATAAAATACATTCAGAAGTATAAAACTCCTATAAAATTTCTACATGTTTCGGCACCGAGGTGCCATCATCAGGGAGTTACTCTGACAAAGGAGTCATCAGGCCATCATGACTCCCCGATGATGGCACCTCACTGCCGAAACATGTAGAAATTTTATAGGAGTTTTATAATTCTGAATGTATTTTATTAAATGTGTAATTTGGTTAATGTATTAATTATTGTAGTTTTAGGGGCTTCGCATATACTATAAATTTTTTTCAGTTCTCTGCAAGCGTCTCTTTTGTAACTTTATCCCCTTTTTTCGTGAAGTGTGGAATGTAGCTCAGTCGGTGTCGTAACCAGGCTACGGGCTGGGCTATCCGGGGTTCGAATTCCAGCAGGGTCAAGTGATTCTTATCTTCTCCAAACCGTCCAGACCGCCTCTGGGGCCCACACAGCCTCCTAGTCAATAGGTACCGGTGTTCCTTCCCGGGGGTAAAGCGGCCGGGGCTTTTTGTTGAATGCTCAACTTCATCTTAGTGCCGAGGTTAAGAATGAATGGAGTTATACCTGTGTTGAGTGACAGACGGTCATGATGAGATGTCAGATTGATTAAATAATTTTTAGTGTTATCAGTACGATCAACTGAGAGCAGAACAGGCCTAAGTCTAATACATCGATTATTTGTACCAACAAATGCACCAAGACAGTTTTTTGACTGTTTTCTTTATTATAAGAATGCCCCAATACACATTTAGACAATTATATTGCCATCATCAGGGGGTATTTTAAGTAAGTTTTACATAGACCAATTAATAATTATACTACAGAGGGTAGTATAATATGTACTACTTGATTTTATTGTAATTTTAAATTTAATAACTTTTAGCAACTTAACAATACCACTAATTATACAAATTTTATACGAAGTGGTAACAAATACTGACTCACTGTTATGACGTAACCAAAAAATTGGTCTATGTAAAAACTCACTTAAAATACCCCCTGATGATGGCAGAATAACTGCCGAAATGCGTATTGGGGCATCGTTATAATAAAGAAAACAGTGGAAAAACTGTCTTAGTGAATTTGTTGGTACAAATAATTCAATTATAAAAAGATGCACGGTGAATATAAAGTGAAGTTTAGGTCTAATACAGTTTAGACTTACAGCGCACACCGTTGTAGTTTTGACGCAATAACCAAATTTAACCATCTAATACAGTTTAGACTTACAGCGCACACCGTTGTAGCTTTGACGCAATAACCAAATTTAACCATCAAATACAGTTTAGACTTACAGCGCACACCGTTGTAGCTTTGACGCAATAACCAAATTTAACCATTAAATACAACTATTTGGCTTCTTCTGCCTTATTAAGTACTTCGCTGGTCAAGACATGTTCTGAATCTACAGGGTGCGTGTGTAAAAGTTACGCCGGTTTACAATATCATGATTTTAACACTACAGTTAGGGCGACTTGAATACAGAAATACTACCTAACAGGGCACGTATTTATTTCCTATCTAATCCTTACCTCCTCATCAGGGGCATATATGGGCGGGGGGGGGGGGGGTGATGAGTGGTAGGAAGAACATTTTAAATGAAAAAAAAATAATTGGGTTTAACAAAGTCTAAATTACTCAGCCAAATAAAAGGAAATTTAATAAATGTGGTTTTCTTAAAGGTGATAATTGAAGCTAATGGCGCCCATTCTGATTACTCGCCCTGGGCGTCGAAAAGTGTAGCTACGCCAGTGATGCTTACAAATCTGGTTTCAAGGATATATTTCGAAATATTTCAGTTTCGTTAAGAATTGCAATATTTATGAGTGAATGTAGTAATGTAGCTACAATATGCAGTAAATTGTGGGTGTTCGAGATTAATTAGACTGATAAAACTTTCACAAACATCTTAACCCATATTCAGTGTAAAACACCTGTTTGGTTGCAAGAACTGACGAAATACCGGTAATTAAAATAACCTAAGAAGCATAAAGCGTGAATTTTCTATTTTCATAAAATATAATGCTTTGTAGTGTCTCAGTCCTTAAACCACGAAAGCAATCAGTCTCACTTAACGAAACGCAGAGGTTGACTGAGCTAAGAGCGATCTGCGCAATAGCAAGAGAGTTTTTTTGGGGGGGGGGACAGACTCGTCGGCCACGTGGCCTTATCCCGATTCATCGGAATCACTCACGAAACATCCTCACTTAATGACACCTCGATGATGATCTATTGTAGATCTGTTTGTAGGATACAGAGAACTGTGACAGTTCGTGCTAAAATTCCCTATGTCTGTAAACTTCAATAATTAACATCTGGCGAGGAAACTGAGCGAACGCGCCGAATTGTTGGGTTTTGCAGACGTTTCGTCTTTGTTTCTTTTAAAATAAAAGGCGTGGTTCGTGGCTGTGAATTTGCAAGGAAAATGAGTGCCAAAGTTGTTTGTAAAGCATTAGTCCAAATCGTGCATGGCTCCAGACAAATGTGCAAATATTGGTGTAGGTAATGTGCTCCCGCAGATCCACCGCTTCTGGCGCCGTGTCCGCAGTAGCAGCTCGTGATCCTGCTTCGACTGCCTTCAGGAAATACTTCAATCCAGTGTTCTTCAGGTTCTTGATAAATAACTTGGCGATAACAAATTTGATTGCGTATGGACGTGCGTCAGTTTCTACATTTTCATACTAAAATTATTAAAATTAAAATATTCCTGTTTTATCTCAGGCACGTCCTATGTCACGACATATTGAAATGCTTTATTTCAGGCTTCGGCCGTGTTGTAAATGAGATCTTCGCTCTTCTGGGTTGTTACACGGGGTAGATTGGTAGTTATTTACCGAAGTTTCGGGACAACCTATCGGTCCCCATATTCAAGGGTGAAGCAGTACAAGAAGAAGACTGCTTGACGCTTGAAGATGAGACCGATATGACGTCCCGAAACGTCGGTAAATAACTACCAATCT
Organism: Reticulitermes speratus; assembly: GCA_021186555.1. Lineage (NCBI taxonomy): Eukaryota > Metazoa > Arthropoda > Insecta > Blattodea > Rhinotermitidae > Reticulitermes > Reticulitermes speratus. The sequence continues at coordinate 4,634,658 of JAJKFL010000002.1, forward strand.
ACCCCGCGTAACATCCTAGAACAGCGAAGATGTCACGTAAATTATTAGGCCTACATCTAAATGTACTTAAATTGAATTGATCAGTTTCAGATTTCGAATAGAGAGCTGAATTTTGAACCCCTGTTCTGTGTTATCATTTCCCCTGAATACACCGATTAAAGCCCCAGTAGACATTTACGAAAGTTTCGGAGAAACATTCTTCATCCTTATTCAGGGTTGGAGAATGGATAATATTAAAAACGCTAACTGTAGGTGGTTGGATCCGGAAAGGATAGAACAGGGTGTGCCTGGTTGTTGGCCTCAATGACCACAAAGGAAGATGGACACTTTCTGGCCTTAGTGACCACAAAGGAAGATGGACACTTTCTGGCCTCAATGACCACAAAGGAAGATGGACACTTTCTGGCCTTAGTGACCACAAAGAAAGATGGACACTTTCTGGCCTCAATGACCACAAAGGAAGATGGACACTTTCTGGCCTTAGTGACCACAAAGGAAGATGGACACTTTCTGGCCTCAATGACCACAAAGGAAGATGGACACTTTCTGGCCTTAGTGACCACAAAGGAAGATGGACACTTTCTGGCCTCAATGACCACAAAGGAAGATGGACACTTTCTGGCCTTAGTGACCACAAAGGAAGATGGACACTTTCTGGCCTCAATGACCACACGTATTCCCCAAATTTAAAATTCACTTAATTACTGCTTGTTCCTGTTGCTTCGAAGTGTTAAAACGTCAAAGTGATTTGCGAGCCTCCACTTCATCATAATTGGTTCTCCATTTATAATAAAATATACGTAATATTATATACCGTTCATTCTCGTGCTTGTTGCATCATATTCTGTCTAAAAGGTCCATTGACCTCTTAATCCACAGACCCTTCACAAGAGGCCACGCATGACTGATAAACAGAACATTTTAATCCTCCAATGACTCTGGGGTTTAAATTCCAACTACTGCCAATTTATTTAAATTTTGGAAACACCCATTTGTCATTAATATAAAATCTCCAGTCACATTCTGGAACATAACCTCGTTATTTTGGCCACAATTCTGTCAAAAATGTAACATTAGGAATTTAAGCATTGGTACATCGCGATGTTTAGTGGGGTGACTGGATGATAGAGTGAGAAGGATCTACAAGGAACTGATCGGCTACTACTTTATGGTACAGTGGTCCCTCGGTAATCCGGACTCTGGTAATCCGGATCTTGAGGTGGTCCGGACAGTTTTGGGCCAAATATAGCCCAGTATTTCCGATTTAAACTATTATTATTATTATTATTATTATTATTACTTTGTCTCCTGTCACAGGCCCTTTCTCCCCGGTACATCCCTGAACCAACGGCGATGCCCACCGCTCACGCTTCAAGTTTCAGACTGCAGTACCGACCGTATTACGTGTGACGTTCCAAGTACAGCTGTCTGTTGTAGTGAATATGTTGAATGTTTTACTGCTACGGCTTACAGATTTGTCTTTAAACCTTTTGACTGTTCCGGTGGCTCCAACTATTACCGGTACAATCACACATTTCATGTTCCACATTTGTTGTATCTCTATACATAAACTGTTGTGTTTTAGTTTTGTTTTCTGCCTCGTTTTGCGCGAATTTCTGTCCGCTGGTATTGCCACATCTATCAGTGTGCTTGTTCTGTCTTTTTGGTTTTAATTATTATATCTGGTTTATTATTATTATTATTATTATTATTATTATTATTATTATTATTATATGCTGTTAGGTACAGTATTTCCCGTTTAAGAAGTTTTCACTTTAGCACCGAGCGATGATTTATTTTATGTTACCTAGACCATGGACTTTCCTTCCGGTTGTCCGAACTGCCCGGTAATCCGGACCACCCCTCCCCCATATAGTCCGGATGACCGGAAGACCATTCTAGTCATATCAGTCAGTATTGTGTTAAATGTAAAACACTTATAATTTTTTTGTGTTATCTTCATCGTGCATTTTTAAACAAATCACAAATTACACACCAACAAAATGCAATATATTTTCACTTTTTATTCTTTAACCCCTACATATGTTTCAGCCTTTACAAGGCCATCTTCAGGGGGTTCGTAATGTACATTTACTTTACATCCATGTGATATATAACATAACAGCAGACATAAACAATTGATGTAAAGTAAATGTACATTACGAGCCCCCTGAAGATGGCCTTGTAAAGGCTGAAACATATGTAGGGGTTGAGGAATGAAAAGTGAAAATATAGTGCGTTACAACATTTATATCGCGGTGCAGTGGTGAGAGATGTTGCAACAGTGTGTGTATGTTACGTGTGACCTCTGGCAGGCTATGCAGTTGCAGTGTTAGCCAGGTCAGGAACAGTGTTGCCGTAACAAAATAACCAATACAAGATTATTGGACACACTATAGCTCTTTGTCCGTGACATGTGGCATTGAAAAGGACAATGTCATCGGCCAGAATTAGAACCGAGGGCCTCCCGTTCAACTGTCATCATCATCGCAGTATATACGCCACTCATCCTTATAACAAAACAAGGTGGGGGTAAAAAAAAATTGCTTGGTCAGGAAAGAGATAGATTTTTAGGTAGTTGAAGGGAAGGGGGGAGTGATACCTGTGGTCTCTTTCCATATGACCCTGCGCTTTGACCAGACAATATTTAAGGTTCTCAAAGTGGGCGGACTTGATAAGGGAAAGTAGCCAATGGCATTGCATTAAGGCGGGGCAGAAGGCGGTAACGAAAGTAATGTAATGGTATGGTATAGCCTCTTCGTGTTGTTGTCGTAGCCTGCGTGTTGTGTGCGTGAAGACTGCCATTACGCACTGCATGTTATTACGCTGCATAGCTTTTTGTTTGCACGTCAGTAAGAGCCTCCACATGCAAAAAGAACAATAGGCAGAATTTCACAACTGTTTAATGCCATATGGCAGGACACAAGGATACGCAGTGAAGAGTAACAATACTATTTCAAACGTAACTTTACCTATAAATTTTATATTGCTTTCAACCTGCATTTTTCTCACTAATTCAGTTTTTTTTACCAACAAATGCACACACAAAAAACCACTCTTTTTATTAATATATTATAATATATTATTAATATAGATTTATAAATCTATATTAATAAACTATATTATATTATTAAACTATATTATTAACTATATTATTAAACTATATTACTAAACTATATTATTAAACTATATTATTAAACCACTCTTTTATAGTTTTATTAATATAGATTTATAAATCTATAATATATATATAATAGATTTATAAATCTATAATATAGATTTATAAATCTATATTAATAAACTATATTATATTATTAAACTATATTATTAGCTATATTATTAAACTAAATTACTAAACTATATTATTAAACTATATTATTAAACCACTCTTTTATAGTTTTATTAATATAGATTTATAAATCTATATTACTAAACTATATTATATTATTAAACTATATTATTAACTATATTATTAAACTATATTACTAAACTGTATTATTAAACTATATATTAAACCACTCTTTTATAGTTTTATTAATTTAGATTTATAAATCTATATTACTAAACTATATTATATTATTAAACTATATTATTAACTATATTATTAAACTATATTACTAAACTGTATTATTAAACTATATTATTAAACCACTCTTTTATAGTTTTATTAATTTAGATTTATAAATCTATATTACTAAACTATATTATATTATTAAACTATATTATTAACTATATTATTAAACTATATTACTAAACTGTATTATTAAACTATATTATTAAACCACTCTTTTATAGTTTTATTAATTTAGATTTATAAATCTATATTACTAAACTATATTATATTATTAAACTATATTATTAACTATATTATTACACTATATTACTTAACTATATTATTAAACTATATTATTAAACCACTCTTTTATAGTTTTATTAATTTAGATTTATAAATCTATATTACTAAACTATATTATATTATTAAACTATATTATTAACTATATTATTAAACTATATTACTAAACTGTATTATTAGACTATATTATTAAACCACTCTTTTATAGTTTTATTAATTTAGATTTATAAATCTATATTACTAAACTATATTATATTATTAAACTATATTATTAACTATATTATTACACTATATTACTTAACTATATTATTAAACTATATTATTAAACCACTCTTTTATAGTTTCATTAATTTAGATTTATAAATCTATATTACTAAACTATATTATATTATTAAACTATATTATTAACTATATTATTACACTATATTACTTAACTATATTATTAAATTATATTATTAAACCACTCTTTTATAGTTTTATTAATATAGATTTATAAATCTATATTAATAAAACTACAAAAGAGTGTTTTTTTTGTGTGTGAATTGTTGGTAAAAAAAACTGAATAATCACAAATTACACACCAACGAAATGCACAAGGTTTTTTTCACTTTCTTATTCTTTAACCTACATACAGTGAAAAAAACAGTGCATTTCGTTAGTGTGTAATTTCTGATTTGTTAAAAAAAATTCACGGTGAAGATAATATTAAAAAAATAATTTTACCTTGTACTGATCTGTAGGTCCGATACACGTGACATGACGCCACAAACATGGCCTTAACTTCTGTTTACATTTCAGAGTGTTACAGAAACCTTTCTAAAATCAAGAAGAATGAGATAAGTGGGGCATGTAGCACGTATGTGCGACAGGAGAGATGCATACATGGTTTTGGTGGCGAGATCTCAGGGAAAGAGATCACTTGGAAAGTCTAGGCGAAGATGGGAGGATAATATTAAAACTGATCTTCAAGAAGTGGGCATGGACTCGATTGATCTGGCTCAGGATAGGGACAGGTGGCGGGAGCTTGAATGTGGTAATGAACGTTTTGGTTTTCTAAAATGCGGGGAATTTTTTGACTAGCTGAGGAACTGTTAGCTTCTCAGGAAGGACTTTGCTTAATGGAGGTAGTTATAGAAATGGTCTGACGCCATGTCGATTCCAGCTGCCGTTGGAGCCTAACTATCGGTTTGGTTTCAATGACGTTAGGACAACAAACACTGTCAGTCTTTGCACAGAACGCCTAATAATTTATATACACATGTCCCTTTTATCGTGTCCCCGAACACGGCAGCTTTATCACGCAGAAAGCCTGCATCTGCCGGGATATCCCGTGACAGCTGCGGTGCTCAGGTCAGCGATAAAAGAACCACTCTGTATATTTATTTAAACGCGATTGTTCTGTTTTCTTCTGTGTCAATGGCACCCCGATAAAATTCAGCTCGTTGTAGATGGCAGGCCTGTGATTTGCAATGTACAGGGTGTTCATTATATGACGCTGCGTAAGCCCAGCGTGAGCGCTGAAGTTTCTCAGAACGGCTCGTCTTTCGCGGCGTCATAAGTTGAAAAACACCGTGCGATCTGTAATAGAAGGAAGAGTACAACTGCGACCGACTTGTTCCGTGACAAGATGGAAATAAATTAAATTCGAATTTGATTCTTTACACAGATGCTGCTTTGAAATGAAGAAAAAGGGTGTTCAAGTAGATACGCCTATTGTAGTACTGTATTGTGAGTGCCTGTAGGCCTATCTCACTGTATTTTTGTCGAAATTTTTTGGGAATCCGAATCTATCTAAAAACATAGGCTCAAAATTAAAGTTTTGCTCTTCCCCCCCCCCCCCCCCACCATGGGAGTAAAACCTGGTCTCATTCTGAGACCAGAGAATACAGTAATGTATTTTGGTAACAGGTGGGGATGAGGATATTGGGCATAAGAGAGAGACGAAGTAAGAGGTGGATGTAGAAAATTACACAGGGAGGAGTTTCATAATTTTTAAACGTCAGTATATATTATTAGGGTCATAGAATAAAGAACTGTGCGCAGGACACTGATTACATTTATGCATGGAGCAGAGGAGAAATGCATGAAAAATTTAGTCGGGAAGCCTGAAAGGAAGCGATAACTTAGGAGACCTAAGTATAGGCTAGAAAGATATTAAGTCGATATTTTTGAAAAATATAGTTCGTTGGTCTGAGTTTAGGACAGGGTCCATTTGCGGGCTGTTGCGAATACTGTAAAAAGGTTCCTTAAAAGGGGGGTAATGTCTCCAGTACCTGAGGCCCTTAGCCTCTCAACAGGGGTCAACTTCCGCTGATTTAATTAACGTTTGTGCTTATAGCTGATGAGTGATACAAGGTGCAAGCAATCTGCAGTCCGCTGCACTTTACAGTCTGCGGTCAAATGACCTAACTGTCAATCCGTAACCCTAATATCACGAGTGTGCATATACAGCAATAAAAGAAGAGAGCATTCATATTTTCTTGTATAAATGTTATTTTAACTCTTTCTGTGCATACTTTCTTTGGCAGTGGAATTAATCAATTTAAAGCCTAGTGGTTACTATATGTACCACCATGTTTAACATTCAACAATTCTACGTTCTGCCCACACAGTGTATTTATGTGTTTTGTGTGGATCTCAGAACAAACAGCGATTATTTCACTGTAAAAGCATTAACTGACTGGTTTGTGTAACTGAGACGGAGTGTGTTTACTGCGCGGTACGGACTGTATTTATGTGTTTTGTGTGGATCTCAGAACAAACAGCGATTATTTCACTGTACAGCATTAACTGACTGGTTTGTGTAACTGAGACGGAGTGTGTTTACTGCGCGGTACGGACTGTATTTATGTGTTTTGTGTGGATCTCAGAACAAACAGCGATTATTTCACTGTACAGCATTAACTGACTGGTTTGTATAACTGAGACGGAGTGTGTTTACTGCGCGGTACGGACTGTATTTATGTGTTTTGTGTGGATCTCAGAACAAACAGCGATTATTTCACTGTACAGCATTAACTGACTGGTTTGTGTAACTGAGACGGAGTGTGTTTACTGCGCGGTACGGACTGTATTTATGTGTTTTGTGTGGATCTCAGAACAAACAGCGATTATTTCACTGTACAACAGTAACTGACTGGTTTGTATAACTGAGACGGAGTGTGTTTACTGCGCGGTACGGACTGTATTTATGTGTTTTGTGTGGATCTCAGAACAAACAGCGATTATTTCACTGTACAACATTAACTGACTGGTTTGTATAACTGAGACAGAGTGTGTTTACTGCGCGGTACGGACTGTATTTATGTGTTTTGTGTGGATCTCAGAACAACAGCGATTATTTCACTGTACAACATTAACTGACTGGTTTGTATAACTGAGACGGAGTGTGTTTACTGCGCGGTACGAGCTAGTCTTTAAATATAATTCTGGTTAATTTGTGTTATCGAAATATCAAAGACGTTCAGAGCGAAAGATAATAGGCGTTTCCGTAACTAAACAGCGTCCAAACTTGGCAATGATTATACAATATACTGTACTTGGGGTTTCACTGCGGTCGGTATCCATATTGAAGCCTTCTGAATTAAGATGGAGGCAGTGAATTCCTTCAAAACCTTCACACCTACCTACGAAATTGTACGGCGTCATGATTCAGAAGGTAGTTAATTTCAGATTTTCGTATGGAAACCATTTAAACCCCTCAAATCCCAGTGGTTTATTTATGTGCCACCAGGTTTTAAATGTAAAAATAATCCTACCTTCTGTCCACAGAATGCATTTATGTGTTTTGTGTGGTTTCGATAACACAGTGAAATTATTTCCTTGCACAGAATTAAGCGATTGGTTTTTAGTAATGTAGGCGGAATTTGTTCACTGCGCGGTAAGAACTGAATCTCTAAAAACACAGCAAATTGCAGGTTAAATTCGGTCATCAGAAGTGTTAAATGTAATTCAGTGAAATCGTCACAGGCTAGCTGAAAGGCATTGCCCACTTCATTAATATTCCTGCTTCGTTTTGCAGGGCATCAGGTTCGCATTTTGACAAGGGGGAGTAACCCATGTTCCTACAGTTACACGTAGGCTTTGGGGCATGATCCTAAAACAGGACACTTCGCTTTCTAGTCAGCAACATATACTTAATCATCTTTCAGTTTGGGGCAGGATCCTAAAACAGGACACTTCGCTTTCTAGTCAGCAACATATACATAATCATCTTTCAGTTTGGGACATGATCCTTAAACAGGACACTTCGCTTTCTAATCAGCAACATACACATAATCATCTTTCAGTTTGGGACATGATCCTTAAACAGGACACTTCGCTTTCTAATCAGCAAGATACACATAATCATCTTTCAGTTTGGGGCAGGATCCTAAAACAGGACACTTCGCTTTGTAGTCAGCAACATATACATAATCATCTTTCAGTTTGGGGCAGGATCCTAAAACAGGACACTTCGCTTTCTAGTCAGCAACATACACATAATCATCTTTCATTTTGGGACATGATCCTTAAAACAGGACACTTCGCTTTCTAATCAGCAACATACGCATAATCATCTTTCATTTTGGGACATGATCCTAAAACAGGACACTTCGCTTTCTAGTCAGCAACATAACATAATCATCTTTCATTTGGGACATGATCCTTAAACAGGACACTTCGCTTTCTAATCAGCAACATACACATAATCATCTTTCATTTGGGACATGATCCTAAAACAGGACACTTCACTTTCTAGTCAGCAACATATACATAATCATCTTTCATTTAGGGACATGATCCTAAAACAGGACACTTCGCTTTCTAATCAGCAACATATACATAATCATCTTTCAGTTTGGGGCATGATCCTAAAACAGGACACTTCGCTTTCTAGTCAGCAACATACACATAATCATCTTTCATTTTGGGACATGATCCTAAAACAGGACACTTCGCTTTCTAATCAGCAACATATACATAATCATCTTTCAGTTTGGGGCATGATCCTAAAACAGGACACTTCGCTTTCTAGTCAGCAACATAACATAATCTCTTTCATTTTGGGACATGATCCTAAAACAGGACACTTCGCTTTCTGGTCAGCAACATACACATAATCATCTTCATTTTGGGACATGATCCTAAAACAGGACACTTCGCCTTCTAATCAGCAACATATACATAATCATCTTTCATTTGGGACATGATCCTAAAACAGGACACTTCGCTTTCTAGTCAGCAACATATACATAATCATCTTTCAGTTTGAGGCATGATCCTAAAACAGGACACTTCGCTTTCTAGTCAGCAACATATACATAATCTCTTTCAGTTTGGGGCAGGATCCTAAAACAGGACATTCGCTTTCTAGTCAGCAACATATACATAATCATCTTTCAGTTTGAGGCATGATCCTAAAACAGGACACTTCGCTTTCTAGTCAGCAACATATACATAATCATCTTTCAGTTTGGGGCAGGATCCTAAAACAGGACACTTCGCTTTCTAGTCAGCAACATATACATAATCATCTTTCAGTTTGGGGCAGGATCCTAAAACAGGACACTTCGCTTTCTAGTCAGCAACATATACATAATCTTCTTTCAGTTTGGGGGCAGAATCCTAAAACAGGACACTTCGCTTTCTAGTCAGCAACATATACATAATCATCTTTCAGTTTGGGGGCAGGATCCTAAAACAGGACACTTCGCTTTCTAGTCAGCAACATATACATAATCATTTTCAGTTTGGGGGCAGGATCCTAAAACAGGACACTTCGCTTTCTAGTCAGCAACATATACATAATCATCTTTCAGTTTGGGGGCAGGATCCTAAAACAGGACACTTCGCTTTCTAGTCAGCAACATATACATAATCATCTTTCAGTTTGGGGGCAGGATCCTAAAACAGGACACTTCGCTTTCTAGTCAGCAACATATACATAATCATCTTTCAATTAAAAGTTTAAGAAACCAATATACGCACTGTATTCTTACAAGTAAGTCAATTACCCCCTAATTACTTACTTGTAAGAATATAGTGCATATGTTGGTTTCTTAAACTTTTAATTCGTTATCAAGATACACGGTGAATATAACGTGAAATCATCTTTCAGTTTTTTCTGAGACATGGAAAGTAATCCAGCTTTGTTAAATAATAGAAGGCGAAAGTTCTGTTGTTTCATTGAGCACAGAAGCCTAGCGTAAATGCAGAATTGTTACACTGTAAGCGCCTCCATGTTCAGCTCCTTACGTCAGTTGATATTTCCAACTTTCCATAACTTACTCATTAGAAACAGGCCAAGTCTGTGTTTTATTATAGGTGTGGCAATTATGTGTATTCCAGTACAGTCACAACATGAAAATCTTTGTTTCTGCACCACAGAGTCAACCAGAATGTACAAGATACAAATGACCAGTTTCACATCATCCTTACAGACCCTCTCATAACTAATGTACCTACCAAAAGTAATGCTGTATTCCTTCTCGGCGTGTTTCCCCTCTTCCAAGTCAAAAGAGAACAAAAATACCTGATCTTATTTTCCATCTGTTTCTCCTCAATTTGATTCATTACCTTAATTTTCTATTTCGTTTCGTCCCGAGGGAATGCAACCCTTTTCTTAATTAGTATTATGAACCCCTGTCGGGCTTTAACATTAATAAACTTCATTTTTCTGTTTCAAAGAAGAAAAAGGAATGAGGCGGCTTGGTGCTGGTTGTGGTCGGAGAGGGCTCAGCGTGGAGGAGAGGTATTCTACGGGCGTTTATAAGTTAGGGTAATTCCTACAGGACGTTTATAAGTTAGGGAAATTTTCTACAGGGCGTTTATAAGTTAGGGTAATTCGTACAGGGCGTTTATAAGTTAGGGTAATTCCTACAGGGCGTTTATAAATTAGGGTAATTCCTACAGGGCGTTTATAAGTTAGGGTAATTTCTACAGGGCGTTTATAAGTTAGGGTAATTCGTACAGGGCGTTTATAAGTTAGGGTAATTCTACAGGGCGTTTATAATTAGGGTAATTCCTACAGGCGTTTATAAGTTAGGGTAATTCCTACAGGGCGTTTATAAGTTAGGGTTAAATTCCTACAGGGCAGGCAGTTTATAAGTTAGGGTAATTCCTACAGGGCGTGTTTTACTATAATTTACTCCTCCAGTTTCACTGTCCTTCGTATACGTTCGTTAAGAAGTTTCGGGGCTACTGATAGGGAGCAAGGCCGTTTTAAACGCGGGACTGCGCGCCGCAGGGCGGTCGATGCCATTACTGCAGAGCGACCGATAATGTCGGTCGCTCTGCAGTGCTCAGTCCCGCATTAAAAATAAAAACGCCCTGATATATATATATATATATACATGTTTTAATATCCGAAATCTCGTATTTTGTGACACATAATATATTTTACATAAAAACTGCGGTAAAATCGTGAATGTAATTTTATTAGGCGAAGAGCATTAATGTTTAACCTCGCCTTGGGTCATAAATACATAAATGTGACTCAGACACGTCTAAATAGACTGTGACAGGGAAATAAAGCAATACGACGAAACTATTGAATCACATGTCTCTATCGATAAGGAAGCGCTCTGCTTTCGGTTTCGCCAAACCTCAGGTTTAAATCTCAGCCACAAGACTGTTTTCATGGTTTTCCTGATTTCTTCCAGCCAAATTCCTGTGTAGTGTTGTACTTCCGCCTTCTTCCACATGTTTCCCATCTGTCTTCCAGTAATCGTCCTACCACATAACGCTATGTGCTATAGCAGTGACGTCACTAAATAAACAACAAAAAAAGCGTACCCAAGAAACTATGCACTCAACTGTAAGAAATAAAATTATGCTTGGAACTTCAGTACGCCGACACACGCTGTCCGTACGTGTAAGACGTACAGCGCCATTCGACATAGGCTGCGTACCAAATTTGTGTCAACATTCACTTGCTGCGTGTACCGGTGCACTAGTCCGCCGTTGAACAGATATGCAGCCCACGATATGTTTCAGCCTACCACAAACCATAAATTATTTTTATTAAATTTGCGCAAAATCGGAAAGTGTTCCAAATATGTACAAGCCACAGGTTGAAACGAATTCTATGTTTTACGTACTGTACGTTAGTGTACCGTGTATGTGTACCGTGTATGTGTAGTGTACCGTGTATGTGTACCGTGTATGTGTACCGTGTATGTGTACCGTGTATGTGTACCGTGTGTACCATGTATGTGTACCGTGTAATGTGTACCGTGTACGTTATTGTACCGTGTATGTGTACCGTGTATGAGTGTACCGTGTATGTGTACCGTGTATGTGTACCGTGTATGTGTACCGTGTACCATGTATGTGTACCGGTGTACCGTGTACTGTATGTACCGTGTATGTGTACCGATGTATGTGTACCGTGTATGTGTATCGTGTATGTGTATCGTGTATGTGTACCAGTGTATGTGTACCAGTGTATGTGTACCGTGTACGTTAATGATGTGTACCGTGTATGTGTACCGTGTATGTGTACCGTGTATGTGTACCGTGTATGTGTACCCTGTATGTGTACGTCAGTGTACATTGTGTACCGTAGTTACCGTATTTATCGTGTTACCGTGTATGTGTACCGTGTATGTGTACCGTATTGTACCGTTATGTGTACCGTGATAGTGTACCGTGTATGTGTACCGTGTATGTGTACCGTGTATGTGTACCGTGTATGTGTACCGTGTATGTGTACCGATGTATGTGTACCGTGTATGTGTACCGTGTATGTGTACCGAGTGTACCGATGTATGTGTACCGTGTACCGTGTACATGTATGTGTACCGTGTATGTGTACCTGTATGTGTACCGTGTATGTGTACCGTGTATGTGTATCTGTATGTGTACCGTGTATGTGTACCAGTGTATGTGTACCGTGTACGTTTACATGTGTACCGTGTATGTGTACCGATGTACCTGTTTCATGTGTACCGATGTATGTGTAACCGTGTATGTGTACCGTGTACCGTGTACCATGTATGTGTACCGTGTATGTGTACGTGTAATGTGTACCGTGTAATGTGTACCGATGTATGTGTACCGTGTAATGTGTACCGTGTATGTGTACCGTGTATGTGGTACCAGTAGTTACCTGTATGTGTACCGTGTATGTGTACCGTGTATGTGTACCGATGTATGTGTATCATGTATGTGTATCTGTATGTGTACCATGTATGTGTACCATGTATGTGTACCGTGTATGTGTATCATGTATGTGTATCATGTATGTGTATCTGTATGTGTATCATGTATGTGTACCTGTATGTGTACCTGTATGTGTACCAGTATGTGTACCGTATTATGTGTACCTGTATGTTGTTTACGTGTATGTGTACCGTGTATGTGTACTGTGATGTGTACGATGTATGTGTACGTGTATGTGTACCGTATTGTACCGTGTATGTGTACCTGTATGGTACCGTGTATGTGTAACCGTGTATGTGTACCATGTAGTTATGTAGTACCACCGTATGTGTACCGTGTTATGTGTACCGTGTATGTGTACCGTGTATGTGTACCGTGTATGTGTACCGTTGTACCGTGTACCGTATGTGTACCGTGTATGTGTACCGTTAGTGTACCGTGTATGTGTACGTGTATGTGTACGTGTGTGTACCGTGTATGTGTACCGTGTCGTGTATGTGTACGTGTACCGTGTATGTGTACCGTGTATGTGTACCGTGTATGTGTAACCGTGTAGTGTATCGGTATGTGTAGTGTATGTGTACCGTGTATGTGTACCGTGTATGTGTACCGTGTACCGTTTATGTGTACCGTGTATGTGTACCGTGTATGTGTACCGTGTACCGTTTATGTGTACCGTGTATGTGTACCGTGTATGTGTACCGTGTATGTGTACCGTGCATGTGTACCGTGTATGTGTACCGTGTACGTGTATGTGTACCGTGTACCGTGTATGTGTACCGTGTATGTGTATAATGTATGTGTACCGTGTATGTGTATCATGTATGTGTATCATGTATGTGTACCATGTATGTGTACCATGTATGTGTACCGTGTATGTGTACCATGTATGTGTACCGTGTATGTGTACCGTGTATGTGTATCATGTATGTGTACCGTGTATGTGTACCGTGTATGTGTACCATGTATGTGTACCATGTATGTGTACCATGTATGTGTATCGTGTATTTGTATCGTGTATGTGTACCGTGTATGTGTACCATGTATTTGTACCATGTATGTGTACGTATGTGTACCATGTATGTGTACCGTGTATGTGTACCGTGTATGTGTACCGTGTATGTGTACCGTGTATGTGTATCATGTATGTGTATCATGTATGTGTATCGTGTATGTGTACCGTGTATGTGTACCGTGTATGTGTACCGTGTATGTGTACCGTGTATGTGTACCGTGTATGTGTACCATGTATGTGTATCATGTATGTGTACCATGTATGTGTATCATGTATGTGTATCATGTATGTGTACCATATATGTGTACCATGTATGTGTACCGTGTATGTGTATCATGTATGTGTATCATGTATGTGTACCATGTATGTGTACCATGTATGTGTATCATGTATGTGTACCATGTATGTGTACCATGTATGTGTACCATGTATGTGTATCATGTATGTGTATCATGTATGTGTACCATGTATGTGTATCATGTATGTGTATCATGTATGTGTACCATGTATGTGTACCATGTATGTGTACCATGTATGTGTACCATGTATGTGTATCATGTATGTGTATCATGTATGTGTACCATGTATGTGTATCATGTATGTGTATCATGTATGTGTATCATGTATGTGTACCATGTATGTGTACCATGTATGTGTATCATGTATGTGTACCATGTATGTGTATCATGTATGTGTACCATTCCGTCTGTTGTCGAGCGTTTAAAACATTACTACTATTACTACCACTACTACTACTACTACTACTCTACTGCCACTACTACTATTACTGCTAATACTACTGCTACTACTACGCCTGCTACTACTACTACTGCTCTTGCTGCTACTACTACTACTGCTAATACTGCTACTACTACTACTACTACTACTACTACTACTGCCACCACAACCACCACCACCAATAATAGTAATTGATATTACTATTATAATTATAATAATTACTATCAATGTGCTGCCAACAGCTGTAATGCAGTAACACCGTCAGTGCAGGCAACTTACGTAACAAAAATACATGCAATAGCAAACGGCAAACGAAAACACATAGAAGCAGATAATAAGAACAGATGAGATCTGCTGTGCTTCTTAAAGGAAAACTTGTAATTTGAAAATGACTTGTATTGTACACAATATACGAGTATTGTTAGTACGGTTTAGTGCAATTGAGTTTACAAAAATACAGAGTAGCTACGGCACAATTAGACGCCAAACAACGGCAATGCACAAACATGGCGCGTAATAATAATAATAATCATAATCATAATATAAAATCAAATTGTTGCCGTACATGGGTCCAAACTGTACTCGTATAAAAACGCAGTCAAATATAAAGAATATCAGAAATTACCTAAAAATGGCGCAATAGACATAATAACAGTCCTTGTGTGTTGAAATTACAGTGAAATGCAAATTGCGCTCTGATAACAGATCTTGAATTCGATTACTGCTTCACTGTTTCCGTTATCAGATACTTCCTTGTGTCATACAATAGGCGAAAGTCTGTGTTACGTGATGGTGTCTATTAGAACTACACCGAAGCATGTAATAGGCTATAGGCATTCGAGGCCCGCATTTACGTACAAAGGAGCCCGGAAGGGAAATTATAAAAAGCAGTGTAGAGTTAAGCGAGCTATATTTCACGTCCACGCAGGTTGCCTTCTCCATATATCCTATTGCATAAAACATATTCTGTAATGATTCTACGCCAAGTCAGAGTTTTGCCTCTATCTAATAAAATGAAATTGTAATTTACATTTATATCGGTTGTTTGTTGTAAGGATAAAAGTTGTTTTTATCGTGTTCTGCCTCAGGTACTTCGCTGTTTATAAAGGTGCGTGCTTAGGTTGAGTGTTACTTAGAAATCAAATTTGAATTCTTTCCATTATTCACGCATAGACTTAAAAATTCACCTGGAACTGACATTTTTAACGGTTTCAATCAGTAAGTCCTTGCGACGTTCTGAACGAAACTGTCAAGCAAATAATCACAGTTTGGCCTGGTTTCTATCCCTCAAACCTATTTCATATTCAACCCTTTAAACACAGCTATTGTGCAGGATCCGCGTATTACTTGACAATTGTCGTAATTCGTCCTGTGGACTCGCTTATCTTATGAACGTAGCCCACGCGCGAGGCGGAAGAGCAGCGATAGTTGTCAGATAAAATAAAGCTCGGTATATGTACCATTTGTTATAATATTAACTCTTAAAAGACCAAGATTAACGTGAATTACATTAAACATTCAGTCCGTACCGCGCAGTAAACACACTCCGTCTCAGTTATACAAACCAGTCAGTTAATGTTGTACAGTGAAATAATCGCTGTTTGTTCTGAGATCCACACAAAACACATAAATACAGTTCGTACCGCGCAGTAAACACACTCCGTCTCAGTTATACAAACCAGTCAGTTAATGCTGTACAGTGAAATAATCGCTGTTTGTTCTGAGATCCACACAAAACACATAAATACAGTCCGTACGCGCAGTAAACACACTCCGTCTCAGTTATACAAACCAGTCAGTTAATGCTGTACAGTGAAATAATCGCTGTTTGTTCTGAGATCCACACAAAACACATAAATACAGTCCGTACCGCGCAGTAAACACACTCCGTCTCAGTTATACAAACCAGTCAGTTAATGCTGTACAGTGAAATAATCGCTGTTTGTTCTGAGATCCACACAAAACACATAAATACAGTTCGTACCGCGCAGTAAACACACTCCGTCTCAGTTATACAAACCAGTCAGTTAATGCTGTACAGTGAAATAATCGCTGTTTGTTCTGAGATCCACACAAACACATAAATACAGTTCGTACCGCGCAGTAAACACACTCCGTCTCAGTTATACAAACCAGTCAGTTAATGCTGTACAGTGAAATAATCGCTGTTTGTTCTGAGATCCACACAAAACACATAAATACAGTTCGTACCGCGCAGTAAACAACTCCGTCTCAGTTATACAAACCAGTCAGTTAATGCTGTACAGTGAAATAATCGCTGTTTGTTCTGAGATCCACACAAAACACATAAATACAGTCCGTACCGCGCAGTAAACACACTCCGTCTCAGTTATACAAACCAGTCAGTTAATGTTGTACAGTGAAATAATCGCTGTTTGTTCTGAGATCCACACAAAACACATAAACACACTGTGTGGGCAGAACGTAGAATTTGTGAATGTTAAACCTGGTGGTACACATAGTAACCACTGGCTTTAAAGGGTTAAGTCTCTTCGTTTTACGCCTCTCATGCGATTCTCAGAACAAACATTAATTACTTTCCTACACAACATTAAGCTGTTAATCTTTGTAATGAAGACAGTGTGTTTAGTGTGAGACGGGAACTGAATCTTGAAATATAATTTCGGTGAGTTGCACATTTCAAAGTGGTTAAAAATTACGCTCTGATCCGTGCTCAGCGTCTGTTACAAGTTTTAAGTAAGAGCAAAACGCAATCTATTAAAACAAAGAAATTCTAGGAACAATCTCTAAATACATTGATTTAAAAGTTTCTATCTGCGAAGAGATATGAGCCTAATTTAGATGTATATACGAGTATATTGATCTAGTAACTAGTCCTATATAACCCATTGCTGTAATTACGTCTGTGTAAAAATTTCACCTTATTTTCACCACGATCATAGATTGGTCATTTAGTAAGCAGTTTGTGTGCTGGTTGTCCTGCAGCGTCGAGAGTTTGCCTGTTAGCCACCACTGTCACCTGAGCTCACATCGAATGGGCGTGGTAGCTTTTTCTTCGTGGTTAAAGCAACCGGAACGTAAAACTAAAACACTTAACCCCACTTCATGCCGACGGAGTTGTATTGATGCTTATCGTATAAAACACATCCTACTCAGCGGTCGCCCACATGCACGATGCCATAGATTCGGGAAGTGACAAATGATATGGGTGAGATAAAATAATGGCCCTGTATTTCAATTACATTATCACTGTCCAGTTTAGTGTAGCTGTTAATATTCAAGATTTGTTTTAATATATATATATATATATATATATATATATATATATATAGCCGATCCCAGTGGCCGTGCGGTCTAAGGTGTGGGTCTACGGCCGCTCGCTTACTGGGATTGTGGGTTCGAATCCCACCTAGGGCATGGATGTCTGTCTGTTGTGAGTGTTGTGTGTTGTCAGGTAGAGGTCTCTGCGACGGGCTGATCACTCGTCCAGAGGAGTGTGGTGTGTCTGAGTGTGATCGTGAAGCCTCGAAAAATGAGGCGGCCTAGGCCCCCAAGGGGCTGTCGAGCCATTGGGAAAAAGAAAATATATATAGAGCTTATGAATGCTGTGTTTTTACCCTCATACACAATCTTCATTTAATGTTTGAAATGTAACGTACCTTTAACCTGCGATCATGTCCTTCCAGATCCGTACCTACTACATAATCTTCCTACCATCTCATTCAACGCCACGTCGCTCTCTGTTCCTCAACCACCATTACGTTACGTATAACCTACGAATCACTGGAGATCCACGTCGCAACTCAACAACCACGATTCCTCACCGGTAACATATTTGTCATTTTGAACATGCAAAACGCGTCGCATACGGTATTTGTATAGATGTGTTACACGTTGTCAGCCTATCACATTCTGCATGCATACGTGCAGTGATTGGACATTGATCGCTACCAACTTGATAAAAACAGTTTCATAATTCTCGAAGCATCATTCTGTGATTTTCCTTTTAACACAAGGAGCTGGCCCAATAAAATATTCATACGTTTTATAATTTTATATTGGTGGGGTGATCCCTGTAACGAAGGTGATCCCTGTAACGAAGGTGATCCCTGTAACGAAGGTGATCCCTGTAACGAAGGTGATCCTTGTAACGAAGGTGATCCCTGTAACGAAGGTGATCCCTGTAACGAAGGTGATCCCTGTAACGAAGGTGATCCCTGTAAAGAAGGTGATCCTTGTAACGAACGTGATCCTTGTAACGAACGTGATCCCTGTAACGAAGGTGATCCCTGTAATGAAGGTGATCCTTGTAACGAAGGTGATCCTTGTAACGAAGGTGATCCTCTAACGAAGGTGATCCCTGTAACGAAGGTGATCCCTGTAACGAAGGTGATCCCTGTAACGAAGGTGATCCCTGTAACGAAGGTGATCCCTGTAAAGAAGGTGATCCTTGTAACGAAGGTGATCCTTGTAACGAAGGTGATCCCTCTAACGAAGGTGATCCCTGTAACGAAGGTGATCCCTGTAACGAAGGTGATCCCTGTAACGAAGGTGATCCCTGTAACGAAGGTGATCCTTGTAACGAAGGTGATCCCTGTAACGAAGGTGATCCCTGTAACGAAGGTGATCCCTGTAACGAAGGTGATCCCTGTAAAGAAGGTGATCCTTGTAACGAACGTGATCCTTGTAACGAACGTGATCCCTGTAACGAAGGTGATCCCTGTAATGAAGGTGATCCTTGTAACGAAGGTGATCCTTGTAACGAAGGTGATCCCTCTAACGAAGGTGATCCTCTAACGAAGGTGATCTTGTAACGAAGGTGATCCTTGTAACGAAGGTGATCCTTGTAACGAAGGCGATCCCTCTAACGAAGGTGATCCCTGTAACGAAGGTGATCCCTGTAACGAAGGTGATCCTGTAATGAAGGTGATCCTTGTAACGAAGGTGATCCTTGTAACGAAGGTGATCCCTCTAACGAAGGTGATCCCTCTAACGAAGGTGATCCTTGTAACGAAGGTGATCCTTGTAACGAAACTCCATAACACTCAATGTTATGATCTTTTCTCATTTTGAATTTCCAGTTAAACATTTTTCCAAAATGTACTCTATAGTCCATACACAATGCTGTAACATACTCAAACTAAAATTGTAATTTCTTTTCATTTTATTACAATTTTAGATTCAGTACTGTGTACACAATTTATAATACGAGGTCTGGATAATTTTGTCTGTCACGTGTGAATTTGTAGGTTTTTGGTTAATTTTATATTGTATACTAATTCTCAAGATTGTAGTTCACCTGAAGACAAAAGCAGTCTGCTTTCGAAACGTCGTGTTTGTACACTCAGTGACGACGAAAAAAATCCAAATACACATCAGTAATATTTCCAAAATGTGTTTACAAAAAAAAATTCTTGACTTCCCAGTCTCTACATTTCCAGCCCATCAAAACTTCCACATTTCACTATTCGAATGATTCATATATTAATTCCTATGACAGTCAGTATCCCACTTCTGTTGCCGTGTTTAGTAAAATCGGTCATGGTCTCACCTCAGAAGTTTTCGTTCTCATAATATGTTTGTGCTTTTAATTGTGGATAATTATGGAGTACAGACATGGGCCTAGAATTTCGAGGTGGCTCCTCGAGTTTTAAAAGTATTTTTGGAGCCCTGCGTTACACTGACTTCTACATGATATAGAATAATGTTATTAAATGACGGTAAATTGAGTACAGTTTTGAATACCCGTCCGTTTTGTGTATCGGCATGGAGTGGCGAGAAACGAAGCTCATTAGGTTTCCGGCATTAAGTCACGTTATATACTTATAACTTTCCCAGCTCTGCTAATTTCCTTAACATGGATCATTATTTTGCCTTATGTCCGGTGTTATTAACATATATTACAGAAATGTATTCAACACCGTTGAATACATTAATATTGATATATTTCAGTCATTATGCCTGTATCACCGACTTTATTAATCATACTTCGTATCAGGGTAGACCTGCGCAGAATAAGTGTTTGAGCATTACATGTCAAGTGTGTCCTTAGCAATTATCTGTTGTATTTAATGTCACATTGCTACGAATATAGGTATTACGTAGCCAACATATTGCTTGTGACATTTATACAGGGCATACACAAAAGAATGGTGCGGTTTTAATAGTGTTCAGTATTACAACCGCACCATTCTTTTGTGTATGCCGTGTATAAGTGATATTAATGATACGTGCCCCCATCGTGACGCCAAAAGCGATTAGGTTTTTACTGTATCTAGTTATTACAATATATTAGATAGAAACAAAAATTCTACCATCATTATAGGAAATACTGAAGGCGTTTGTCAAATACGTCACACCTGGAATTTATGTGAACAATTAAAAGATACCTGTATGTAAATTACAAAAGCAATTGGAGAATGTAGAATATTTCAGTTATTTGGGTAGCATTATAACAAATGATGCAAGGTGTACACGTGAAATTAAATACAGAATTGCCACGGCAAAAGCAGCATTCAACAAGAAGACTCTTTTCACCAGCAAACTGGACTTAAATTTAAGGAAGAAACTAGTAAAGTGCTACATTTGGAGCGTAGCTTTGTGTGGTGCTGAAACGTGGACACTTCGGAAAGTATATCAGAAGTATCTGGAAAGTTTTGAAATGTGGTGCTGGAGAAGAATGGAGAAGATCATTTGGACCGATCGTGTGAGAAATGAAGAAGTATTACACAGAGTCAAGGAGGAGAGGAATAACGTACATACAATAAAAAGAAGAAAGGATAACTGGATTGGTCACATCTTGCGTAGAAACTGCCTTCTGAAACATGTGATTGAAGGAAAGTTAGAAGGAAGGATAGAAATGACGGGAAGACGAGGGAGAAGGCGTAAGCAGCTACTGGATGACCTTAAGTAAAAGAGAAGATACTGTAAATTGAAAGAGGAAGCACTAGATCGCACCCTGTTGAGAACTCGCTTTGGAAGAGGCTACGGACCTGTCGTAAGACAGACTACAGAATGAATGTCTGTAAATTACTGACAAACCTGGACTGTTCGTAGAATATAGAAAACTGGTGTAGTGGTAACGTTGTAACACTTGCATTCCGGTAGTACTCAGTGTGAAATATGATAGTGTTACCAACTTTTTCTTACCTCACGTATGCTAGTTCCCGGTACACTCCAGTAAAATAGGCCACTGCCGTCTTGTTCCATCTCAGTACTTGTGAAATATAATGAGTCATCCCCGCACATAGTTGAATTTCATATAACATGTTCAGCTGAAATATCATTGTCACATAACCTAATAATATAAATTATTCAATTAGCAGAATCTGTAGAAGGTGATAAATTTTCAGGTTGCATAACGTGCGGAGAATTTCTTGACTAGCTGAGGAACTGTCAGCTTCTTAAGAAGGCAGTTTAATGGTACACATCCCGTTGTGTATCACACAGATGCTGGCTATTCCGTCTAAGACACAATTTTACTGTTCCTTTTAAGCCACAGTAGTATGCTTAAATGTGTTGGTACTATTTGTTCTTATGTTGTTGATTGGAATTTTTGTTCATATGTGTTGTTGGACTTTGTTCATATGTGTTGTTGGACTTTGTTCATAGTGTTGTTGGACTTTGTTCATATGTGTTGTTGGACTTTGTTCATATGTGTTGTTGGACTTTGTTCATATGTGTTGTTGTTGGACTTTGTTCTTATGTGTTGTTGGACTTTGTTTCCTGCCTGTAATGTATTTGTGGAAAGAATTTAAGACCGACACGCGCACTGACGCAGTAACCATTAATGCGCAGTGCCCAGTTATGCGCAGTAACCAGTAATGCGCAGTGCCCAGTAATGCGCAGTAACCAGTAATGCGCAGTGCCCAGTTATGCGCAGTAACCAGTAATGCGCAGTGCCCAGTTATGCGCAGTAACCAGTAATGCGCAGTACCCAGTAATGCGCAGTGCCCAGTAATGCCACGAATGATTTTAATAGATGCAGTCACGGTACATTTATTTGCTCACGAGCGCATCTATGGCAAATTCAGCTGATTATAAATGCAGCGAAGAAATTTGTAAATAACAGCTGCTAAGGTATTTTTAAGACTTAATTTGGCCATGACAGACACTTGAGTAAGACGTGTGTCTCAAACAGCACGCACACCCACGTAAAGTGATTATATGGCTATCAAACAATCGATCAGTCCTACCAACTGTGGAAATTAACATTTATAAACAAACTAACGATATCGCCAGTGACACCAACCGGAGCAAGATGGTGTGAGGATATTGGATGTCAACTGGGTTGGACAAAAACATACTAATCTACTAAATATTATTCTCGAAGCTTCGAATTTCTAGTCTTCAAGAAGGATATTAACCATTTAAAGCCCAGCGGTTACTATATGTACCACCACGTTTAACATTCATAAATTCTACGTTCTGCCCACACAATGTATTTATGTGTTTTGTGTGGATCTCAGAACAAACAGCAATTATTTCACTGTACAGCATTAACTGACTGGTTTGTATAACTGAGACGGAGTGTGTTTACTGCGCGGTACGGACTGTATTTATGTGTTTTGTGTGGATCTCAGAACAAACAGCGATTATTTCACTGTACAGCATTAACTGACTGGTTTGTATAACTGAGACGGAGTGTGTTTACTGCGCGGTACGGACTGTATTTATGTGTTTTGTGTGGATCTCAGAACAAACAGCGATTATTTCACTGTACAACATTAACTGACTGGTTTGTATAACTGAGACGGAGTGTGTTTACTGCGCGGTACGGACTATATTTATGTGTTTTGTGTGGATCTCAGAACAAACAGCGATTATTTCACTGTACAGCATTAACTGACTGGTTTGTATAACTGAGACGGAGTGTGTTTACTGCGCGGTACGGACTGTATTTATGTGTTTTGTGTGGATCTCAGAACAAACAGCGATTATTTCACTGTACAACATTAACTGACTGGTTTGTATAACTGAGACGGAGTGTGTTTACTGCGCGGTACGGACTATATTTATGTGTTTTGTGTGGATCTCAGAACAAACAGCGATTATTTCACTGTACAGCATTAACTGACTGGTTTGTATAACTGAGACGGAGTGTGTTTACTGCGCGGTACGGACTGTGTTTATGTGTTTTGTGTGGATATCAGAACAAACAGCGATTATTTCACTGTACAACATTAACTGACTGGTTTGTATAACTGAGACGGAGTGTGTTTACTGCGCGGTACGGACTGAATATAATTCACATTCATTTTGTTCTTTAAAATGTTAATATATAAGTAACGTTTAGTGCCAGTACACATTATACACTTCTGTGTATCAGCCAGATTTAAGGATTAAACAATCATTATTTTAGTTGAAGATTTATGTGTGGTTAGGCTGCATGTCTTACACGGTAATGACACACTGTCAACTGGTTCCTGTTTTGTTTTCCCATGCACGATACATGGAAGAGTAAATTAGAAATTGTTTGTGGATGGGAAAAATCTTACCTTCAGGTGTTTTATAATAAAACTGAACTGAATTATAACGAAGTCTGTATAAGAAAAGGGGTTTTAATAGATCTTTGACGGAAACAGATTAGCAGTCACAGCATGGAAGGTATTCATTTCATTTGTAATTATCTCATTTTATGCTTTTTTCCAGATATTTTTTTTTCCTTCCTGTTCAAAGATATTACTCTGAATTATTATTACTATTATTGTTATTATACAATATATTCCTGTTTCACAATGACACCGCTGTTTTTGTGTTTCACTGTTCTTTTATTTTTCGTATTATTTGTTTCATGCAGGCAACGTTGGGAGCGTTCAGATCAGATCTTGATCGTCTTTTGTTAGAACCAAAAGCAGTCAGCAGGTGATGCTATGGCGCCGGCCGTCTCAAACTTGACAGATTATTAATAAGACAAAGAAAGTAAAAAAAAAAGAGTAACAAAAACCGAAACAAAGAAGACAAGCAGAGGAAAAAAAAAAAAAGAGCATTGCCCGAAGAATATGTATTGTAAATACGACGTTGCCGCTTTTCTTAGAAGTACATTTCACTTTCTTATTACAAAACTTCGATGTAGAACAGAATATGCTCATTACGTGCCATGATGTAACATTTTAAGCAAACTGGAGTCATGTCATACGATATTGGTATACATTAAATAAGATAGGCAATATATACGTGAAACGTAACATCGGGGCTTGTTCGCATAACCATTGTTGCCGTCGAAAAAGCACAATTCATTACCGCTGCATTGTTGTCGATCTACATGTAGCTGTCGACAATATAAAAATGTTTGAGTGTTTTAATTGAAATGCAACAATGGGTTCCCTTTGCACTGTTGTCGAGGGATAGAATATTTCATACTGTTGTCGCCAATATGAAAATAATCAGGTCTTCATTTAAAGTGGCCGATATTTTTGTACGATTTTAACTAAATTTGAATTTTCTCGAGAGATTTTCATGAAAGTCCCCAGTATCAAATTTCACGAAAATCCGTCTAGTGGGAGCCGTGCTAATACACGCGGACAGGCTATATTTTTCCACGTTATCTCATAAACGGCACGATTTTCTGGAAAAGGTTATTGAGCATAAAATGTGTGTTTTGATTTTCTCTATAACTTTTGTCTCAAACATTTCTCATTTTAAGAAGAATTCAGCGAGATATTGTCATAAATGTACATAGGTCTACATGTAAGGTACCGTTATTTTGTCAGATTATAAGCGAACTTGAATTTTCTGGACAGATTTTCGAAAAATACTCAAATATAAAATTTCACGCAAATTCGTCCAGTGTTAGCCGAATTTTTCCATGCGGACAGACACACATGAATACACTAATTTTGCGAACGCCCCTAAAAAGGAGACGATATTTACTACGCTGTTAGCATCTTAGCATTGAAAGTGTTACCAAAACCCATTTCAGTAAAGAATTTAACCAGATTCTTAAATGTAATTCATAGCCTGTTGTGTACTTCAGCGTTAAGGCATCGTGTAGATTGCTACCGACGTTTCGGAGGGACATAACTTCATCTTCGGGATGTAATGCTTATAAAAATGAATTTCATAAGACGTTGTGGTCCATATTCTATCGTTTCCATCAGTATAAAATACCGAAATCGGAATTTCGAGATACGAAAACTCAGGTGGCCATCGTACCTTCTGAATTTTTACTCATTGCTACAGTTACGAAGAGGTTCATTAACATTGTGTGCATGTGTGTAATCTGTGGGCGGACCAAGGTTCAGATTTTCGATTCGTGACTTAGCACTTCCAGAGCGTCACCTAGCCACAACGTTTTCAGAAGCCGTCGTTGACTGGCGCCACTGTGCACTGTGCGAATATTGACATGGCCGGAATTTTGGTATTATTATTATTATTATTATTATTTACTGCAATTGGTTTTGCTGAAGACTTATCACGTAATTTGGTTGTCATGTGATATAGCAGACACACACACACACACACACACACATGGTGGTCTTTTGAGTGTTTCGTTTTCAGATGGAAAATTAAAAAGGCCCTTAAAATTAATTATTGGTATACTTATTATGAACAATACAGGCAGTGTACGTATAACGTAACATTGAGGCGCGTTCACGTAACCATTGTTGCAGTGGAAAAGCAATAAGTATTATATATTCTGAGTGTGTGTCTGTAGTCTTAGTTATCCAGCATGCAAAGCGAATGCGACGTATTATATTGTCATCTGTGGCCTGTCTGGCTGTACCGTATTTTTCCACATTATCTCATAAACGGCACGATTTTTGGAAAAAAGTTATTGAACATAAAATGTGTGTTTTGATTTTCTCTACAAGTTTGTGCCTAAAACATTCCTCATTCTAAGAATTGAGCGAGATATTGACATAAATGTACGTAGGTCTTCATGTAAAGTGCGTCTAAAATATTCTAATGAAACTTTAATTTTCTCGACTAATTTTCGAAAAATACACAAATATCGAATTTCATGAAAATCCGTCCAGCGGGAGCTGAGTTGTTCCATGCGGACAGACAGACAGACAGACAGACAGACAGACAGACACGAAGACTCTTATAGTCGCTTTCCGCAACTTTACGAAAGCGCCTAATAAAATTGTCTGTCGATATTTATTGGCATCTTTGGGTACTGTAATCGCCCGCCATCTTGAAGTAAATTCGGTTAATAAGAATTTTTGTTTCTCATGCAGACTTTAACCACGAGGAAACTTTTAAATTGAAATTTTGTGAATCGTAACTACTGAGCCAATTTATCGTTTATAATTTCCGGTTTTTTTTAAAAAGAAGCCACAGATTCGTGTGTGATGTTTGTATTGTGATAATTTTTTTGGCGTATTTTGAATTTCTCTTAATTTTTTACGTCGTGGTTTCTTACAAGTGATGTCCACGTGGAGTATTCTGAAATTATCGTAATTTAAGAAAACGTTCAGTTAGGCTTTTTTTTTAAACTCACAACAATACAGTCCAACAAAATGCACTGTATTGTTCACACCATGCACTGTCGATATCAACTCACAACAATACAGTCCAACAAAATGCACTGTATTGTTCACACCATGCACTGTCGATATCAACTCACAACAATACAGTCCAACAAAATGCACTGTATTGTTCACACCATGCACTGTCGATATCAACTCACAACAATACAGTCCAACAAAATGCATTGTATGTTCACACCATGCACTGTCGATATCAACTCACAACAATACAGTCCAACAAAATGCACTGTATTGTTCACGCCATGCACTGTCGATATCAACTCACAACAATACAGTCCAACAAAATGCACTGTATTTTTCACACCATGCACTGTCGATATCAACTTACAACAATACAGTCCAACAAAATGCACTGTATGTTCACACCATGCACTGTCGATATCAACTCACAACAATACAGTCCAACAAAATGCACTGTATTGTTCACGCCATGCACTGTCGATATCAACTCACAACAATACAGTCCAACAAAATGCACTGTATGTTCACACCATGCACTGTCGATATCAACTCACAACAATACAGTCCAGCAAAATGCACTGTATTGTTCACGCCATGCACTGTCGATATCAACTTACAACAATACAGTCCAACAAAATGCACTGTATGTTCACACCATGCACTGTCGATATCAACTCACAACAATACAGTCCAACAAAATGCACTGTATTGTTCACGCCATGCACTGTCGATATCAACTCACAACAATACAGTCCAACAAAATGCACTGTATGTTCACACCATGCACTGTCGATATCAACTCACAACAATACAGTCCAACAAAATACACTGTATTTTTCCCAGATATTTTAAATTACAGTATCACATTGAACACTGCTACATGTTTCGCCCTGGTATCCCAGGATACATTATACAACAAACAACTACATTTTAACTGTTTGACCTTTGTTACATCTTTTTGTTGTGTACATGGATAGCTAGTTCGGTTTTGTGCAGTGTTACTTTAGTGTGATTCCCTGATGATGATCCTATAAGGGATCGAAACATGTAGCAGTGTCCAACGTGATATTG
Organism: Reticulitermes speratus; assembly: GCA_021186555.1. NCBI lineage: Eukaryota > Metazoa > Arthropoda > Insecta > Blattodea > Rhinotermitidae > Reticulitermes > Reticulitermes speratus. Next base: position 4,662,916 of record JAJKFL010000002.1, read on the forward strand.
CAATATAAAATATCTGGGAACAAAAAAGTGTATTTTGTTGTACTGAGTGTTGTGAGTTGATATCGACAGTGCACGGTGTGAACAGTATAGTGCATTTTGTTGGTCTGAGTGTTGTGAGTTGATATCGACAGTGCACGGTGTGAACAATATAGTGCATTTTGTTGGTCTGAGTGTTGTGAGTTGATATCGACAGTGCACGGTGTGAACAATATAGTGCATTTTGTTGTACTGAGTGTTGTGAGTTGATATCGACAGTGCACGGTGTGAACAATATAGTGCATTTTGTTGTACTGAGTGTTGTGAGTTGATATCGACAGTGCACGGTGTGAACAATATAGTGCATTTTGTTGTACTGAGTGTTGTGAGTTGATATCGACAGTGCACGGTGTGAACAATATAGTGCATTTTGTTGTACTGAGTGTTGTGAGTTGATATCGACAGTGCACGGTGTGAACAATATAGTGCATTTTGTTGTACTGAGTGTTGTGAGTTGATATCGACAGTGCACGGTGTGAACAATATAGTGCATTTTGTTGTACTGAGTGTTGTGAGTTGATATCGACAGTGCACGGTGTGAACAATATAGTGCATTTTGTTGTACTGAGTGTTGTGAGTTGATATCGACAGTGCACGGTGTGAACAATATAGTGCATTTTGTTGTACTGAGTGTTGTGAGTTGATATCGACAGTGCACGGTGTGAACAATATGGTGCATTTTGTTGTACTGAGTGTTGTGAGTTGATATCGACAGTGCACGGTGTGAACAATACAGTGCATTTTGTTGGACTAAATGTTGTGAGTTGATATCGACAGTGCACGGTGTGAACAATATAGTGCATTTTGTTGGACTGAATATTGTGAGTTTATTTAGGCCTATGTATAAAATATTATAAGTTTTTGAAAATCAAAGAAATAAACACGTTGTACTACTGAAGGTCAGATTCAAACACTTCATATTTTGGTTCAACAGTGTGTTCGAAGGTCCACAATGCTGATAAAAGTCTTTAGTCTCTGGTAGGATGCAAAAAATAGACCACGACAATTTCTACCGCGTGTTTTCTAATTTATTTTTGACAGTGAACTTTCCATTCGACGTTATACAGGGTGATTCTTAACTGCAAACAGTGAGTGTATATCCAGTCTTCTGCTCAAGCACTTGTTTCATGTAGACATAATGTCACAGCCGCTTTGTAAGACATGCCATTATCAGAATTACGTACCTCAACTACTGGAGAATGTTCCGTCAGCAAAGCGATACACTATTTATGATAGGGCTGATGATCATTTTACCCGCAATGTAAAGCAGTTTTTTTTCGCAGTTCTGCTATCCAGATTGAAAGCTAGAAGAAAACGGGCAGGTTTTGTGGCCCCCGCGATCTCCTGATCTCACTCTTGCAGACTTCTGCCTGTGAGGACTGTGTGGGACGAGTTTTGGCGTTTGGCGAGGATATCGAAAGCTTTACCTTTACCTTCGAAAGAAAACCGGACACACTCGAACGTGGTAATATGACTGCTTTTAAATTCTAAAGTATCGTCGGCCGTTATGTATTGGGATATATTCAGGTGTTGTGTGGTAGTTGTGACGTGTGTATCGCAGAAAGCGTGTATTTTTTTTATATTATTTATTATTACAATTGTTCCCGGTGGCAGTACTACACTAGTACAAACAATGTTTCACGGCATGTCTTACACTATACACAACAATGTTTCACGGCATACTTACATATAAACATACAATGTTTTCACCGGTGGCGTCTACTAGTACACACATACAATGTTTCACCCGTGGCGTATCCTTACATAGTCACCATAAAATTTGTGGCGTAGTGTACGTACCAATATGCTTTTACCTTTATCTTTACATAGTAACATCACTCAAATGTTTTCACCGGTGGCAGTAGTCCTTACACTAGTACACACAATACAAATGTTTTCACCCGGTGGCAGTAGTCCTACACTAGTACACACAATCAATTTTTCACCGCGTGGCAGTAGTCCTTACACTAGTACACACAATACAAATGTTTTCACCCGGTGGCAGTAGTCCTTACACTATTACACACAATACAAATGTTTTCACCCGGTGGCAGTAGTCCTTACACTAGTACACACAATACAAATGTTTTCACCCGGTGGCAGTAGTCCTTACACTAGTACACAATACAAAATGTTTTCACCCCGTGGCAGTAGTCCTTACACTAGTACACACAATACAAATGTTTTCACCCGGTGGCAGTAGTCCTTACACTAGTACACACAATACAAATGTTTTCACCCGGTGGCAGTAGTCCTTACACTAGTACACACAATACAAATATTTTCACCCCGGTGGCAGTAGTCCTTACACTAGTACACACAATACAAATGTTTTCACCCGGTGGCAGTAGTCCTTACACTAGTACACACAATACAAATGTTTTCACCCGGTGGCAGTAGTCCTTACACTAGTACACACAATACAAATGTTTTCACCCGTGGCAGTAGTCCTTACACTAGTACACACAATACAAATGTTTTCACCCGTGGCAGTAGTCCTTACACTAGTACACACAATACAAATGTTTTCACCCGTGGCAGTAGTCCTTACACTAGTACACACAATACAAATGTTTTCACCCCGTGGCAGTAGTCCTTACACTAGTACACACAATACAAATGTTTTCACCCGTGGCAGTAGTCCTTACACTAGTACACACAATACAAATGTTTTCACCCGGTGGCAGTAGTCCTTACACTAGTACACACAATACAAATGTTTTCACCCGGTGGCAGTAGTCCTTACACTAGTACACACAATACAAATGTTTTCACCCGTGGCAGTAGTCCTTACACTAGTACACACAATACAAATGTTTTCACCCGGTGGCAGTAGTCCTTACACTAGTACACACAATACAAATGTTTTCACCCGGTGGCAGTAGTCCTTACACTAGTACACACAATACAAATGTTTTCACCCGGTGGCAGTAGTCCTTACACTAGTACACACAATACAAATGTTTTCACCCGTGGCAGTAGTCCTTACACTAGTACACACAATACAAATGTTTTCACCCGGTGGCAGTAGTCCTTACACTAGTACACACAATACAAATGTTTTACCCGTGGCAGTAGTCCTTACACTAGTACACACAATACAAATGTTTTCACCCCGTGGCAGTATCCTTACACTAGTACACACAATACAAATGTTTTCACCGGTGGCAGTAGTCCTTACACTAGTACACACAATACAAATGTTTTCACCCGGTGGCAGTAGTCCTTACACTAGTACACACAATACAAATGTTTTCACCCGGTGGCAGTAGTCCTTACACTAGTACACACAATACAAATGTTTTCACCTGTGGCAGTAGTCCTTACACTAGTACACACAATACAAATGTTTTCACCCGGTGGCAGTAGTCCTTACACTAGTACACACAATACAAATGTTTTACCGGTGGCAGTAGTCTTACATGTACACACATACAAGACGTAGTCCTAACTAGTACACATACAATGTTTTCACGGTGGCAGTAGCCTACAAGTACACACATCGTTATTACATAAATAACAATACAAAAAAATATACCAATTACAAACAAGTACATACAGTAATACAAGTACACACATTACAAAACATCACTTTACAAAAGCATCCACACTGCTTTCTGCTGATGCAGTAATCACAGGAATGACAAGGAACAGAAGCAGACTTACTGCATTCCTTGCCTTGTTTATGTTACAAATCTAATGTTGCATATATTATCACTGTACACTGTAATGGGCAATTGCTGTATTTTGTTAAAATATAGCATACGCCAAAATAAAAAAAGGGTTCCATAATTTATGTTTTAAGAAATTTTTTCTACGTGTGCCCTTTGTGATAAATATCATAAACTGATTTGTAAATTTGCGGTCTTCTGGGGTATTACGCGGCGTCGTGTGATAATTGTTCACCGACGTTTCGGGACAACGTGTCGGTCTCATCCTCACGTGTCAAGAGTCCGAGTGGGACTCTTGCCATAAAAAGAAAACACCCCTTTTATTGGCTGCCGTTCTGACTAAAGCACAAATGCACTGATTACCGGTTGGTAATCGTTTGCATAATAAACACGAGACTGATTTTATTGTATATAAAATTTTGGAGCCCGTTGAATGCGATTTAATGTGGCAAATAGGATTCGTTGTGTACACCCTCTGCCAGTAAAATCAACCATTCACTTTGCGTGTCTTTCTATACCCAATAAAAAAATCACTAATCTTGTTCATTTTAGCGGTCTTTTCCGTTCGTTTTAAAACCCGTCTTTCCATACATTTAAAACATGAATCTGATAAAAAAAAATTTTTTTACCCGTATGTGAATTAAGAGGGATAAAAACGAATCTTATATGCAGCATGCAGATGCAAGTAATGAAACCCTTTGTATGAACTAGTCGCCGGAGTAAAAAAAAATTTGCATAAAAAGGCTTATGCATTGTCATAAAAATTATTAATATCTGTCCGGACGACACATTTCTGTCACCTTTGTGTGTGTGTGTGTGTGTGTGTGTGTGTGTTTGTGTGTTAAAAGTTGCTCCAGCTTTCTGCTTTCATTCGGTCATATAATACTTTGCATACGAAAAACTGGATTTGTGGTTTCATTCTATCAGAAGGGATATGTATGTGACATATATACAGGGTATACACAAAAGAATGGTGCGGTTTCAATAGTGAATACTATTGAGACCGCACCATTATTTTGTGTATGCCCTGTATACTTCAGCTATGGTATGCATAATCGAAAAACACACTATGCGTTTAAAAGGAACTGACATCGAGCTAGCACAGTGGGGAGTTCGATTTATTTATTAAACTGCATTAAACAGACCAGCAGAACTGTACTTCAGTTTAGATCACACGGTTTACAGTTATCCACTTTTCATCATATTTCATCAGTTGGTTTCCGCGATCGTATAGGCCTATAGAGTGTAAGTCAATGTATTCCTACGCGTCAACGCCACATCGTGAAGGCGTATATGAAATGTAAAGGTATATCTCTGTGTATAATTAAACTAGGTCAGTGACGTAGATAAGACCCCCGTAGTCGAAGGTTTGAACCTTGTAAATAGTGGCTTATCACTGGCAGTTGGTTTCAAACATGTCATACTGCGCTCTCTGAAGATGGCAATCTTGTAACGAAACATGTCGGGATACGTGTTTAACACTCATAACTAACTAACTAACTAACTCCATGTAGCACAGTCCTTCTTGAGAAGCTAACAGGTCGTCAGCTAGTCAAGAAATTCCCCGCGTTTTATGGAACCCGAAGGTTCATTACCGCATTCACAACAGCCCGCCATCTGTCCCTATCCTGAGCCATATCAATCCAGTCCATGCCCCCCCATCCCACTTCTTGAAGATCCATTTTAATATTATCCTCCCATCTATGCCTGGGTCTTCCAAGTGGTCTCCTTCCCTCAGGTCTCCCCACCTAAACCCTGTATGCACCTTTCCGATCACCCATACGTGCTACATGCCCCGCCCACCTCATTCTTCTTGATTTGATCAATCAAATAATATCTGGTCAGTACAGATCATAAAGTTCCTCGTTATGTAGTCTTCTCCACTCCCCCGTTACCTCGTCCCTCTTAGGCCCAAATATCCCCCTCAGCACCCTATTCTCGAACACCCTCAGCCTATGTTCCTCCCTCAGTGTGAGAGACCAAGTTTCACACCCATACAAAACAACAGGCAAAATTATAGTTCTGCATATCTTAATGTTTGTATTTTGGGTTTAACACTCACATGTAACTAACAATGTGCATTGAGTTGGTACAATAAATTTAACACATTACTCCAAAAACTGTTCGAGGGCCTTATACAGGGTTTTCTAAACTCTAATTATTATTGGAGGTCCATGTACACATTTTACCAAACTGTTACAATTTCATAACGTTTGGAGCAATATAAGTGACACAGGGTCATAATTCTAACTGAAAAATATGCTTTGTCACTTCCTGTCGCCTCGCTTGTCGTATAAACGCGGCCCACTTAACCGACCGCCCAACACACGCTCCGGAATAATGTCGGAATGTGACAAACGGTATTTTTCAGATAAAATAATGATCCTATGTTTGGTATAGCAAACGATAGGTTTCTTTTTTACGTCACGCACATATTTAATCGCTTTTTTGCCTTTAATAATTTGTATCGAAATGATGCGGTTACGATTATAAGTTTATAAATTGATTTAGACCGATTTCCAGGTATGAAATTGTTGATTTTCTGCCAGTGGTAGAGGGTTATCACAGTGGCAGCTTTAATGTAAAATAGATTGTGTAGTTTTGTTCAGTAACTTTTTCTCACCTATGCAACACTGAACTTGAAGAAAGAGTTATTAAAATAGAGAATAGAAATAATTATTTCCATGTGTAAAGAGGTTGCTCAGAATTATGCATGCTTATAAAGGAACTCCCTGGTTGAGAAATCACCAACAGATTTTTAAAGGATGTATGAATTATCTTATACAAGTGTATTATTGTAAAGCTAAGGATAACTTTGTAAATGCATTATTGAAATCAGAGTTTGCCATTTATTGCATAATAACTTACATACAACAGAGAGCTGGGGAGCTGAAGCCCTTTGCATACATGTGGAAGGGTTACTTATTAATCCATAGCTAGAGCTTCGGAAATTACGGACACTAAGTGACATCAGGGTGTTGGGCGGAAGACGAGAGAACCTTTCAGATCCATCCATCCTGCTCTTCGCTCTTTTGTATAAAAAGAAACCTTGCGTAACCCCTTCTCTTTATTGCATCCTTCTTTCTTTCCATATCTCATCTGAATATGGTTTCAGTTCTTTTGTAGTAACTGCATAACCCCCCCACTTCCCATCTTTGTTTGGGGGGGGAGGGGGGCAGGGCAAGGGGGGGGGGCAGACATGAGAAGCGCAAAACGTACACTGACAAGTAATGGAAAGAGTGGCTTATGGAAACAATGGCTTGCATCTATCTTTTTTAAACCTTTCGCCAGAAAACTGCTATATCATTAATTCCTCTTCATTTAAATTGACAATATATTAGTGTTATATATATATTATAAGGGTATTGATTTGTGTATTTATGGGTTATTGTAAGACGCTGCCATCCGAAACTGGAACAGTGTTGAATGGTAGATGATTGGTGAGGATGTTGAAGGAATACGCCGTGGCCTATTTTAAGTATTATTCCAACATGTCTGGAGGGACTAGGGGGTAACCATGAAGCCCTCTGTCAGGATAGGCGGTGTCCCGCCGGGATTCGAACCGTACATTTCCGGGGACACAAAACTAGAACGACAGAACTTCAGCCAAATTGCTTACCGTGTCCTATATTTTTGTAAACAGATTATACTTGCACGATTTAAGTAAAACACGCGTAAGGAGGATTATTTAGAAACTTGGTGGCAACGATAATTTACACCGCCACGCACTTTTGAAACTGACACACGTGCTGTTTTCAACCACAACAAATGTTATTAGTTTCGTAAATATATGCTACATGTTTCGGCAGTACTGACCATCCTCAGGTATTTTAAATACATGATTTTAAAACTCAAAATAAAATGCATACATATATATATATATATATTTAATTTGTACAATTCTACAAGCTTGCACACTTTGTGAGATCTCACAAATTTAAAATATACACACGCATTTTATTTTGAGTTTTAAAGTCATGTATTTAAATGCCTGGGGATAGTCAGTACTGCCGAAACATGCAGCGTATATTGACGAAACTAATAACATTTTTCGCGGTTGACGGCAGCACGTGTGTCAGTTGTAATATGATATAGCACAACGGTTTGAATTCCACAAAATAAATGTTTGGTGGTTTGTAGGATCAGAAGTTATAATAATTATTATTAATATATATATATATATATATATATATATCACGTGCTTCACTGGTATGTCTGTATTTTTAGTCCGTTTGTTGAAGTAACTAGCGTCAGAAATCGTTACAAGTTCAAATATAACAATATTTATGCTATTGTTGTGTATTTGTTCGTTACATCTTGGTACCTGTTCTGAAAAAAATGAATTATTATTGTCATTATTATTATTATTATTATTATCGTTACTCTTCTCCCCTTTTCTGCTTTGTGTTTTTATGTATTTGTGTTGTGTTTTTGTGCTTGTGCTGCCTATTTAATTGCCTTGTGCTGTTAAACTGGCGTGTAAACAAATAAGCACTGCACTGACGTAAAGTGAAACAATGGCAGCTGCCTCCATCGATAGCGCCGTTGTTTATGGCTGATATTGTTCTGAGTTTCAAGTAAAAAAATGTGATGTTAATTACACAATATTCATGCCACGGTTTGATTAATTAATTTATTTAACTAAAATCCGTAGGTAAATAATCATATTTCCTTAAAATAGAGGTTGGTTGTTTCAGTTTCAAGTAACTGGACCTTTAATTCCACAACAAGCGTATCCTAAATGCAACTGTTTGACTCAATATGTATATAGCTCATCGGCACGTAATTCGGTGTGTACTGCGCATGCTCGGGGTCAGTACATGTGTACTAAAACGTACCAGCGCGAAGTCAGGTCGCAAACTGCGTCACTTAGTACATTCTTGGGCTAGATGTGTGACGTAACACGCTGCGCCCCGGAACCGTACTAACGCACCGCAGTCTGATATGCAAAGCAGCCGTTTCGGATTTTTGTGTTTGATGTCAAAGATAAAATTTATAGCCCCAGCCTTTTCATAATCCATTCTTTTTTTATTTAAATTCTAGAATAAAAACTCGCGTCTAAACAGTTTTTATGCATATGTAATTTTATTTTTTTGTCACAGTATGTTATACACACTGTATGCGAGCATGTGAGTCCCCAAATGCAGTGATACAAATGGATGAATAGAAATCTTTATAGTTTCATGTGTGATTCGTCCTACATCCAGCCCTAATTCAGCCCCCCTACCTCCATTCCCCGCCTACTCCCCGCTACTTCCCCCAACACCCCTCAAGCCAACTTATACCCGTAGCTTATGGTATAGGGATGATCAACGAGTGGACCGCGAGACCTCATCTATCGGTCTAACTTTACTCCGAAATTACAGAAGAAAAGTAGGCTAAGTGTTCTTGACTCTTAACTTACAAACCACACAGGCGGTAAAACGGAATGTGAGTAACACCAACAAAGAATCCGTCAACACAACATATATTTTAACAATATCAACAGCTACATGTTTCGGCTATACTTATGGCCATCATCAGGCTGTACAGAAAAAACATAACAATTCTGTCATAGAACTGCAAGTGTAGTCAGAGATATCAGACTTTACAATTAATTAATTCGCAATATTAGTATAAATTCTTCTTCTTCCATGGCGTTACAGCCCGAGGTGGGCCAAAACCTCCTTCTTTTGGGATTTCATCCCGAAGGTTTCCTGGATGGTAAGTATGCATTCTGTAGTAAGTGACCGGCTCACTGACCGCACAAGTTTTTGCTCGATCCTGATGAGACTGCCAGAGCCATCTGGCAGTCAGGAGACTTGGGTGAGAAATGGCCGCTTGAATTTTGCTTACCGACACTACTAGTTCTATTCATATTATGTAGTCTAAAATAAAATATGTTGTATATATACAGCAATACCTCGTCTTTCGTCGCTTCGCTCTTTCGTCGGTTTTCAATTATAACCGCTTTTCCAGATTTCGTCGCTTGCTTCGCTCTTTCGTCGCATTTCGTCACCACCGCGCGCCATCTTGTTTCTTTCGTCGTTCAGTCTATGAACATAAGTCGTTCGGTGTGCGCTGTTTTTTGAAATTGTCCGCATTCAATGTCTCATATTTGTGTTGAAACATATTAATACTACTTATTTTGTGATTAAACATATTAATACTACTTATTTTGTGATTAAACATATTAATACTACTTATTTTGTGATTAAACATATTAATACTACTTATTTTGTGATTAAACATATTAATACTACTTATTTTGTGATTAAACATATTAATACTACTTATTTGTGTGATTAAACGTATTAATACTACTTATTTTGTGATTAAACATATTAATACTACTTGTTTTGTGATTAAACATATTAATACTACTTATTTTGTGATTAAACATATTAATACTACTTATTTGTGTGATTAAACATATTAATACTACTTATTTTGTGATTAAACATATTAATACTACTTATTTGTGTGATTAAACATATTAATACTACTTATTTGTGTGATTAAACATATTAATACTACTTATTTGTGTGATTAAACATATTAATACTACTTACTTTTGTGATTAAACATATTAATACTACTTATTTGTGTGATTAAACATATTAATACTACTTACTTTTGTGATTAAACATATTAATACTACTTATTTGTGTGATTAAACATATTAATACTACTTACTTTTGTGATTAAACATATTAATACTACTTATTTGTGTGATTAAACATATTAATACTACTTATTTGTGTGATTAAACATATTAATACTACTTACTTTTGTGATTAAACATATTAATACTACTTATTTGTGTGATTAAACATATTAATACTACTTACTTTTGTGATTAAACATATTAATACTACTTATTTTGTGATTAAAATAACCAAACTATTGTTATTATATTATTTTTGTGATTATACTGTAAACAGTTCACAGTCATTTTTGTGATAACAGTATAATAAGTAAATAAAAGCTATGCTTCGACTTTCGTCAGAGCTCTGGTCCCTAACCCGTCGAAAGAGCGAGGTATTGCTCTATTTAAAAATCATATACATATACATATAGAGGCAGTACAGTGTATATATATGTGATGTAAGTTAAAAATGATTAACCAAGTAAACAATTAATTAGTAGGCTCTCTTTTAGGTGGTGTAATTTGAGAGGGCGATGTATATATATATATATATATATATATCTGTGTATGTAATTGGTATCATGAGCTCTCCCGTGAACACAGCAGCCTGAGTGCGCACTGCAATATCAAATATCTTGAATTATGTTCTGAACTTCAATATTTCATATGAATAGCCCTAAAATGCATTTAATTTCGTTTATACTTCCATAAAGCAATGAATATCAGTATTGATAGAACGTCAGGCTTCAAGTAGTTGAACGTAACCACATGCATTACGTATTAATGCAATCCCATATTTCCATGGCTTTGATCGAGAAATGGATAGAAAAGGATAGAAATGACGGGACGACGAGGGAGAAGACGTAAGCAGCTACTGGATGACCTTAAGGAAAAGAAAAGATACTGGAAATTGAAAGAGGAAGCACTAGATCGCACCCTGTGGAGAACTCGCTTTGGAAGAGGCTACGGACCTGTCGTAAGACAGACTACAGAATGAATGAATGATCGAGAAAGTTCTGAATTTTGTCACAAATGACTAGTATAATGTAATTTACGTAATACAAATTAAATGAGAGTGATATTCAAACTAGGGTGCCCGAGTTCCAGTTGTCAGACATTACCTCAGTAATTTAAAGCTCAGTTTAAAGCCGAGTTGTGCCATGCGGAGAGACGGACGGACAGACATGATGAAACTAATAATCGCTTTTCGAAATTTTGCGAAGGCGCGTAATAATTGTACGTTCTGTCCACAGAACATGTTTATGTTTTGTATGGATCTCAGAACAAACAGCGACTTTTGACGTATACAACGTCGATGTGTTTTTATAACCAAGATGGAGAGTGTTTACTGCGCGGTACGATCTGGGCCTTTAAATGAAACTGATTGCATTTCGCCCTTATAGAGTTAATGTCGGGCATCCCATTGTGTGTTTTTGTAAACTGTTTATTAGATTAGATCTGCACTCTTCTGGGGTGTTACGCGGCGTCATGTTTACCCGACACTGACATCACATAATATCCCAGAAGAGCGCAGATCTGATCAACATCGCGACGGAAGCCTAAATTCATTGTCTGTTAGATGTGTTATTTTTCGTTTTACTGTGTACATACGGTACCTTGACAAATGTCGATATATTTTACGCTGTTTTAGCGCACAAATGTTGGTTGAGACACTGCGTTACAAGCCGGAAGGTCGCGGGTTCGATTCCCGATGGTGTCATTGGAATTTTTCATTTACATAATCGTTTCGGTCGCACTATGGCCCTGGGGTCGACTCAGCCTCTAACAGAAATGAGTACCAGGAATATTTCCTGGGGGATAAAGGCGGCCGGTGCGTAGGGCTGACAACCTTACCACTTTCATGTGCCGATTGTCAAGAAATCTGGGAGCCTCAACCTCCTGGAACCCTGAGGGCCTGTCCGGGCCTGTAATGGGATTGCTTTTTTTTTTTAGCGCACAAATATTCATACCTCAGTATTAAGAGGCACCAACGTTTTTAGACGCTTTCAAAAAATTGCAAAAAGCGACGATTATCTTCGTCATGTCTGTCCGTCTAACCGTATGGAACAACTCGGCTCCCACTGGACGGATTTTCATGAAATCTTACATTTGAGGATTTTTCCAAAATATGTTGAGAAAACACAAGTTTATTAAAATCTGACAAAATAACGGTACTTTACATGAAGACCTATGTACATTTATGATAATATCTCGCTCAATTATTCTTAGAATGAGAAATGTTTCAGACAAAAGTTGCAGAGAAAATCAAAACACACATTTTATGTTCAATAACTTTTTCCCGAAAATCGTACCGTTTATGAGATAATGTGGAAAAATACGGTACAGCCAGACAGGCCACAGATGACAATATAATACGGCGCATGCGCTTTGCATGCTGGATAACTAAGGCTACAGACACACACTGAGAATATGTAATACTTATTGTTTTTCCACGGTAACAGTAGTTACGCGAACGCACCTCAATATTACGTTACACGTACACTGCCTGTCTCGTTCCAACTCCAATACTTTTCACGGCCGGTAAGTTGGTATTGTTTAAGGGCGCGAAAAAATTTGCGAGTGTGGAATAGTCATGATAGCCACACGGTATCACCCGTACACGGCGTCATATTGTTAAAGCTTTACCACGTAGGACAGACAAGTACACTTACATACACGCATAGGCCTACATACTTACGTACTTACGCAGACTTGGTAACTTCACACGCTTAGCTTTCCTTGAAGAGATAAGAATTAATAAAAATTCAATTTTTGGTGTCCAAATGGAAAATCAGCTTAGAAATTATCTTGAAATTGAACCCAAGCTAATACTAACATAATTTGCATAAAATATAACATTTTACTGATAGAATATAATTATACCGCTCATTAATAAGATAGTGACTTGAATTTTATCGATCTAAGATTAATAATGACTTAATGACACCTGGATCGCTGTGTTGCGGTGACAGCTGGAGTATTTCGGCGTGACCATTTTCTTCACGTGACATCCGTGGACGTTACGAGGCTTTTCTTCTGTTCACGTGTTATTAAGACGCAGCGGCTCATTACGTCGTGTAGCTTGTCATCTTCTGTAAGCAAGGACTTAACAAAGACACTACAACATGTTCAGCGAAGCCCAAAACACGTATTTCATTCGGAGTCATCAAGAGTGTTGCTGGTGATTGCAAATGTTCTGGGCTGTCGACTGGAACAGACCGGGCTGTTGTAACTGTTTACCGGGCAACATCGCGTAACGTCGAAGCAAGCTTAAATTTTTTCCTAACTGAAGATTATATCAATGGCGGTTAATGGGAGTCATCAGCCCTTTTGTGTTAATGACCATCGGTCATTAATTCATGTCCGCTATGAACGTATAATTTCACTAGTTTACATGATATTGCAATTTGGTCTCTTCTGACTGCAGATATTTACGGTATTCATACAGTAGAACCTCGGTTATCCGAACTTCGCTTAACCGAAACTCGGGTTAACGGAAACGTCTTTTTTCGTACTCGATTCCCAGAACTGCCTGCCGCTAGACACCTCTGAGCCTCTCCACGTCAGTTTGTTGTGAAAAATATATGTTATTTTTATTGCACTTTATCACGTCAAGCCGAATTTCCGAATTATCCGAAATTTTGCTTATTCGAAATCGGGTCCGCCCGCTTTATTTCGAATAATCGAAGTTCTATTGTATTTCAAAAGGACTTGCTAAGGAAAATACTGCGCTGTAATGAGCGTATAATAGTCTAGCATAATATATATAATAGTCTAGCATAATATATATAATAGTCTAGCATAATATATATATAATAGTCTAGCATAATATATATAATAGTCTAGCATAATATATATAATAGTCTAGCATAATATATTATAATAGTCTAGCATAATATATATAATAATAGTCTAGAATAATATATATAATAGTCTAGCATAATATATATAATAGTCTAGCATAATATATATAATAGTCTAGCATATATATATATTATAATAAGTCTAGCATAATAGATGTAAATCGGCACAAACGGTGGAAGGGAAAAATCGTATACAGTTTTAGCAAAAACACGTGTGTAGGCTAATTTTATTCTAGGTTCACCGTGCATTTTCACTAATCAATGTCACACACCAACTAAATGCAATTTATTTAATAAACCCAATATAAGGTTTCTAGAAACCGAAACATATGTAGGGTGTTTTAACGATTTTAAAGAAACATTATATTGGGTTTATTAAATAAATTGCATTTAGTTGGTGTGTGACATTGACGTGTGTAGGCTATTTCTTGTTTTCCCAACGTACTCCTAAACACAGCACTCTTTGGAGACGGAAGTAACAACATACCAGCGCCTATCTGTGGACAGTTACGCTGACAAACATTGCCGTATAATTGTATAAAAATAAGCCTACAGCTGACTTTTCAGCCTCATATTTATCTATCGACTGGATCTACTCATTACATAGCTGTCAGCTAGATTTTCATTTTTTTTTTCATGGCTCGACAGCCCCAATGGTCCTAGACCTACTCATTGTTGAGGTTTCGAAATCACACTCAGACACACCACACTCGGTAGGACTCCTCTGGACGAGTGATGGGCCCGTCGCAGAGACCTCTACCTGACAACACACAACACTCACAAGAGACGGACATCCATACCCTCGGCGGGATTCGAACCCGCAATCCAGCAAGCGAACGGCCGTAGACCGACGCCTTAGACCGCTCGGCCACTGGGATCGGCTCGATTTGCATTTAGTAACAACGTAATTTTTGAAGTGCAGGTGACAGGCAGGCCTGAGGATAAACGTGATAGTTGTGCACTTTATCCGACGAAGTAGAGGCTCCCATTATCCCCATTACTACTACTACTCTACTACTATGCTACTACTGGTACTAGTACTGTAGTACTACTGCTGCTACTACTACTGCTACTACTGGTACTAGTACTGTAGTACTACTGCTGCTACTACTACTACTGCTACCACTACTGCTACTACTGCTATTACTACGACCATTACTACCACTGCTACTACTACTACCACCACTACTACCACTGCTGCTACTACTACCACCAACACCTGTACAGTTGTCACTGTAATGACCTCCACGAATATCTCTTTTGTACTGTCTTCACTCGTATTCTCCCTACGCCACTGCCTAGATGCGTGTGTTGCACGACAGATGTGACAAACTGTACTCCATCCGCCAGTGGCCATGTTATAGCATTTACACTCCAAGCAACGCGTTACATTCCTTTTTTAAACATTTTTTTTTCTGCTTACTGCCGTTCCAACCATATACATACATACATACATACACCCAAGTCACACTTTTTGCACGTGCAATAATACGTGACATTTTTAGAAACAACAGAAGTCTACGCGCTCGTACATACCATCTCTCCGTGCAACAGTGGCGCATCTTACACTGAACTTACAGATTTAAGCGGCTTCCGGGCCTTTAAAGACTACACAAATGTCGGTTGCGCAGTATTTTGAAATCCAAGCACTATTAATCTACAGTGGAACCTGTGGGCGACAGAGAGAGTGAGATAGAGCGAGAAAGATCACTTGAGTGCGTGACATATTCTCTTTGCTTTGCTTCACTTACGAATGCGTCAGTAACTCACTCGAACTGTGTCGCGTTGTTGTACGTTAACGAACAGTGATATGGAAAGGTCCTGGATGTAGGTGCGCACTCTGAATTTTTCCTTTTGGGGGGGGGGGGCTGACCCTGAAGCTATATATAATTTATGTTTGATTTAAAAAATTATGTTATAAAAATCACGTCATAAGTATAACATAATACTGTCTGCAACTGCATTTAGATACACACAAATACGGGGCATACACAAAAGAATGGTGCGGTTTCAAAAGAATTCACTATTGATACCGCACCATTCTTTTGTGTATGCCCTGCATAACTACATGTCCCATGACTCAATCACAATGTCCTATCTTCTTGTTTCTTTAATTTTATTAATTTATTTTTCAAAATTCTGATCCACTGGTTATCAGCCGATTTCAGTGGCTGATTTCGGCTGAAGGGTTTCAATCACGTAAAATGTCTGATATCATAATATCTACAAAATCCGTGTCTTTTGAACGTCGGTTTTGGGGGGTTTGGGGGGGGGCTGCAACCCGGCAAACCCCCCCCCCCTTTGGTGCGCACCTGCCTGGAGGGAAGCAGTCGTGGAGTTAATATCGCGGCATCTGCTGGGGGCGACTGAGGAAAACTACAAAAAGAACTCAGTTCAGATACTCGATATCCCAGACGAGATTCGAACCGGCGCCTCTCGAATACAAGTCGGCGGCAGTGCTGCTTGAGGCGACTTGTTCGTTAGCTTGTGCCTGCTAACAAGTTTTAGTATTGTGATAATACAGTTCCATTACGAATAAATGACAGTAGAATCCGGTTATAACGACATCGATTTATGTGACACCTCGCCTATAACGTCAGATATTCTGTGGTACCAATTAATTCCTCACTGTTAACCACAACATTATACTGCTCGGTTATAACGACACAAAATATTCAGTCCCTTCATGACGTTATAACCGAGTTCGACTGTAATTTTGTACGTTAATGTTGCTGTCGTATGAGTAGACCTGGTGATTAAATAAAGAAGAAAGAGATTGACAGGTCATGTGGCACGTATGGGGGAGACAAGACGTGCGCACAGGGTTTTGGTGGGGAAACCTGAGTGAAAGAGACCACTTGGGAGACCCAGGCCTAGATGGGAGGGCAATACTGGAATGGATCTTGAAGAAATATGTTGCGAGAACGTAAACTGGATTGATCTGGCTCAGGATAGGGAAAAATGGCGGGCTCTTGTGAATGCGGTAATGAACCTTCGAGTTCCATAAAATGTGGGGAATTTCTTGACTAGCTGATGAACTGAGATTTTCAACAACTAGTCTGCTCTATGAGGTTAGTTGGGTAGCTAGTTAGTTAGTTGGTTAGTTACTTGGTTAGTTAGTTAGTTGGTTAGTTAGATGAATAAAGAAGAGCTGTAAGTCTTTGGCCAGGTCCACCCCTTCATAGTGCCTTATTTTAAGTGCCCATTAGCCTTTATGTAGTCTGTATCAGTCTTGTAGCTGATTTAAATGCATATCTTCTTAGTATAATTTAATACATAATGCCAAACATTTTACTCATAAATTAAATAAGATACTTATTCTATTACATATATTTACATCTATTTCTGCTTTTAACGTTTGAATATTTCTTCCGCTAATCCAACGCGTATTTATCAAAAATGGCTCATCATATAAAATATTGTAACGTTTCAAAAAATAGTTCGTATTAAAGTTCGGATCGTCTAGCTATGACATTCACGAAACACGAGGAAATATATGTCTTGTTATTTGTAACGTGACCAGCTTAAAAAAATACGGAGTGTCCATTTTATCACGTCTCTGAGAAGGCCAGCTTTATCGCGTAGAAATCCTACATCCACGGGGAATTTGGAGCACTTTGGCCGGTAAGTTGAACCGCAGGGGGGTAAAATACCTGAACCCTGCGGATATACGTATTTTATGGAATGAAGTTGCTGTGACAACTAACGTAATGGGGGACAATATAAAACGAACGTACTGTATATTACTGTGACAGCAGCTGTAATGTGGGACAAGATAAAACGAACGTACTGTATATTACTGTGACAGCAGCTGTAATGTGGGACAAGATAAAACGGACGTACTGTATATTACTGTGACAGCAGCTGTAATGTGGGACAAGATAAAACGGACGTACTGTATATTACTGTGACGGCATCTGTAATGTGGGACAAGATAAAACGAACGTACTGTATATTACTGTGACAGCAGCTGTAATGTGGGACAAGATAAAACGAACGTACTGTATATTACTGTGACAGCAGCTGTAATGTGGGACAAGATAAAACGAACGTACTGTATATTACAGTGACAGCAGCTGTAATGTGGGACAAGATAAAACGAACGTACTGTATATTACTGTGACAGCAGCTGTAATGTGGGACAAGATAAAACGAACGTACTGTATATTACTGTGACAGCAGCTGTAATGTGGGACAAGATAAAACGAACATACTGTATATTACTGTGACAGCAGCTGTAATGTGGGACAAGATAAAACGAACGTACTGTATATTACAGTGACAGCAGCTGTAATGTGGGACAAGATAAAACGAACGTACTGTATATTACTGTGACAGCAGCTGTAATGTGGGACAAGATAAAACGAACGTACTATATATTACTGTGACAGCAGCTGTAAGGTGGGACAAGATAAAACGAACGTACTGTATATTACTGTGACAGCAGCTGTAATGTGGGACAAGATAAAACGAACGTACTGTATATTACTGTGACAGCAGCTGTAATGTGGGACAAGATAAAACGAACGTACTGTATATTACTGTGACAGCAGCTGTAATGTGGGACAAGATAAAACGAACGTACTGTATATTACTGTGACAGCAGCTGTAATGTGGGACAAGATAAAACGAACGTACTGTATATTACTGTGACAGCAGCTGTAATGTGGGACAAGATAAAACGAACGTACTGTATATTACTGTGACAGCAGCTGTAATGTGGGACAAGATAAAACGAACGTACTGTATATTACTGTGACAGCAGCTGTAAGGTGGGACAAGATAAAACGAACGTACTGTATATTACTGTGACAGCAGCTGTAATGTGGGACAAGATAAAACGAACGTACTGTATATTACTGTGACAGCAGCTGTAATGTGGGACAAGATAAAACGAACGTACTGTATATTACAGTGACAGCAGCTGTAATGTGGGACAAGATAAAACGAACGTACTGTATATTACTGTGACAGCAGCTGTAATGTGGGACAAGATAAAACGAACGTATTGTATATTCCTATTTCCAATAACAGATTTGTAAAAAATGGGGTGAAGGAGAAGACGGATCCCGGTGCCTAAGTACGAAAAAATTAGGCGTGCGAAGGTAAATTTCTACGAATTTTGTACGTGGGCGCTGGAAGGGGGGGGGGTTATTGGTCGGATTTGCATTCTAGCCACAGTTTATCTGGTTAAAGAAAGCTTTGTATTCCTTCAAACAATAATTTTTAGCCACAATATACTCATCACGGCCAATACCAATACTAAATGCAATATCACAAAGGAACCGCTCGTGGAAAAACCACGTTACTTGTGATTTGTGTGTGTGTTGCCAGTCTGTCTGCGTCCTGCAATGTCTGAAAAGTTTTTGAAGGTACACTCTTTCACATTTTGGTCTGTTGTGACAGATAAAAATGACAATAGCAGGCATTGTGTTCCTCGCATTGATAGATGCATACCAAAAACTTCAAACGATTTCGTATCTTTTGATCTTACCGAAAGCAGAATCAAGTACACCGAACTAGCACAGTCATGTTGGTTTCATGCCCGCTTTTTCGCATTCCGCTTAAGAAGTGGGTGTGTTCATAAACGCCTTACCTGTTCATAAAACTTATCAAAGCAAATTAAACATTCTCAACCAGCACCGCTGAATCTACTAAATATTCTTCAGGCAGCAATTTTGCTTCCTGTAGCATTCGTAAGGAAGAGCAGAGACAAGTGCTGCACGTGGCCGATGTCCCTCCCCCGCGCTGTGAAATAATACCTGTCCTTCCTTCATCGCCGTGACGTGGTTAACGCCATTTTTCATGAACGACACTGTACAGGGCATACACAAAAGAATGGTGCGGTTTTAATAGTGTTCACTATTAAAACCGCACCATTCTTTTGTGTATGCCCTGTACTTGGTAACCAAGTGATTGGCGTCATAACTACTGCATCATGAAGGATGAGGGTTGAGGTCACGGTGCTGAAGGAAATGTTTGAATGTAGGAGGGACTAGCTTGAGGCTGAACCCAAAAAAAAAGCATAATGAGGACCTTCACAATTTACATATTTCGCCAAATACAGAGTTTTCATGATGTGACGGTTGCATAAGCGCTGAATTACTCTAGACCTGCTCGCTGCTATAAGCATTTTCACAGCGCTGTGATTTGAAAAGAAAAAACGCCTTGCAGGTCCGACAATGATAGCATGCATTGCAAACATGGTAAACAAGGTGCTGGATACGATGCGCTGATAGTCGCTTTTAAACCGTTCTGCGCATTCGATGGTAGTGGCGCTGCTGCTTTTTTTTTTTAGGCGGTTTTCGGAAAAATGCGAAAAGCGATTATTAGCTTCTTAATGTATGTCCGTCCGTGCGCACGGAACAACTCGGCTTCCACTGGACAGATTTCAATTAAATTTGATATTTGAGGATTTTTCCCACAATCTGTCGAGAAAATTTAAGTTTTATTAAAATTTGACTAGAATAACGGTACTTTACATGAAGACCTACGTACATTTATGTTAATATCTCGATGAATTCTTTTTAGAATGAGAAATGTTTCAGACAAAAGTTGTAGAGAAAATCAAAACACACATTTTATGTTCAATAACTTTTTCTGAAAATCGTGCCGTTTATGAGATAATGTGGAAAAATATGGTACAGCCAGACAGGCCACGGATGACAATATAATACGGCGCATGCGCTTTGCATGTCGGATAACTAAGGCTACAGACACATAATATTTAATACTCATTTCCTTTTCACGGCAAAAATGGTTACGCGAACGCTCAAAAATGTTACTTTATACGTACTTGCCTGTCTTGTTAAATCAACCAAAAGCATTACGGTGATACACTGAAGAAGAATAAGAAGTTACGCCTATGATCACTCAAACGGTTAGTCGCCGGGCTCTGAAAGCGGAATCCCTTGGCATTCTACGTTCGGTTTGTAATGCACAAAGTGGCACTGAGACACGGTGTACTGCGGTTGTCTCTTGTCAGTATCATTCCAACGACGTTTCACACTCATTCAAGCATCACCGATACTATACAACCTTAGCAGTGGACAGCGTCGTTAAATAAAATGTGTAATACACCTGAAACAACAGTTTGTATAACTGAGACGGAGTGTGTTTACTGCGCGGTACGGACTGTATTTATGTGTTTTGTGTGGATCTCAGAACAAACAGCGATTATTTGACTGTACAGCATTAACTGACTGGTTTGTATAACTGAGACGGAGTGTGTTTACTGCGCGGTACGGACTGTATTTATGTGTTTTGTGTGGATCTCAGAACAAACAGCGATTATTTCACTGTACAACATTAACTGACTGGTTTGTATAACTGAGACGGAGTGTGTTTACTGCGCGGTACCGACTGTATTTATGTGTTTTGTGTGGATCTCAGAACAAACAGCGATTATTTCACTGTACAACATTAACTGACTGGTTTGAATAACTGAGACGGAGTGTGTTTACTGCGCGGTACGGACTGTATTTATGTGTTTTGTGTGGATCTCAGAACAAACAGCGATTATTTCACTGTACAACATTAACTGACTGGTTTGTATAACTGAGACGGAGTGTGTTTACTGCGCGGTACGGACTGTATTTATGTGTTTTGTGTGGATCTCAGAACAAACAGCGATTATTTGACTGTACAGCATTAACTGACTGGTTTGTATAACTGAGACGGAGTGTGTTTACTGCGCGGTACGGACTGTATTTATGTGTTTTGTGTGGATCTCAGAACAAACAGCGATTATTTCACTGTACAACATTAACTGACTGGTTTGTATAACTGAGACGGAGTGTGTTTACTGCGCGGTACGGACTGTATTTATGTGTTTTGTGTGGATCTCAGAACAAACAGCGATTATTTCACTGTACAACATTAACTGACTGGTTTGTATAACTGAGACGGAGTGTGTTTACTGCGCGGTACGGACTGTATTTATGTGTTTTGTGTGGATCTCAGAACAAACAGCGATTATTTGACTGTACAGCATTAACTGACTGGTTTGTATAACTGAGACGGAGTGTGTTTACTGCGCGGTACGGACTGTATTTATGTGTTTTGTGTGGATCTCAGAACAAACAGCGATTATTTCACTGTACAACATTAACTGACTGGTTTGTATAACTGAGACGGAGTGTGTTTACTGCGCGGTACGGACTGTATTTATGTGTTTTGTGTGGATCTCAGAACAAACAGCGATTATTTGACTGTACAGCATTAACTGACTGGTTTGTATAACTGAGACGGAGTGTGTTTACTGCGCGGTACGGACTGTATTTATGTGTTTTGTGTGGATCTCAGAACAAACAGCGATTATTTCACTGTACAACATTAACTGACTGGTTTGTATAACATAGACGAAGTGTGTTTACTGCGCGGTACGGACTGTATTTATGTGTTTTTGTGTGGATCTCAGAACAAACAGCGATTATTTCACTGTACAACATTAACTGACTGGTTTGTATAACTGAGACGGAGTGTGTTTACTGCGCGGTACGGACTGTATTTATGTGTTTTGTGTGGATCTCAGAACAAACAGCGATTATTTCACTGTACTGCATTAACTGACTGGTTTGTATAACTGAGACGGAGTGTGTTTACTGCGCGGTACGGACTGTATTTATGTGTTTTGTGTGGATCTCAGAACAAACAGCGATTATTTCACTGTACAACATTAACTGACTGGTTTGTATAACTGAGACGGAGTGTGTTTACTGCGCGGTACGGACTGTATTTATGTGTTTTGTGTGGATCTCAGAACAAACAGCGATTATTTCACTGTACAACATTAACTGACTGGTTTGAATAACTGAGACGGAGTGTGTTTACTGCGCGGTACGGACTGTATTTATGTGTTTTGTGTGGATCTCAGAACAAACAGCGATTATTTGACTGTACAGCATTAACTGACTGGTTTGTATAACTGAGACGGAGTGTGTTTACTGCGCGGTACGGACTGTATTTATGTGTTTTGTGTGGATCTCAGAACAAACAGCGATTATTTCACTGTACAACATTAACTGACTGGTTTGTATAACTGAGACGGAGTGTGTTTACTGCGCGGTACGGACTGTATTTATGTGTTTTGTGTGGATCTCAGAACAAACAGCGATTATTTGACTGTACAGCATTAACTGACTGGTTTGTATAACTGAGACGGAGTGTGTTTACTGCGCGGTACGGACTGTATTTATGTGTTTTGTGTGGATCTCAGAACAAACAGCGATTATTTCACTGTACAACATTAACTGACTGGTTTGTATAACTGAGACGGAGTGTGTTTACTGCGCGGTACGGACTGTATTTATGTGTTTTGTGTGGATCTCAGAACAAACAGCGATTATTTGACTGTACAGCATTAACTGACTGGTTTGTATAACTGAGACGGAGTGTGTTTACTGCGCGGTACGGACTGTATTTATGTGTTTTGTGTGGATCTCAGAACAAACAGCGATTATTTCACTGTACAACATTAACTGACTGGTTTGTATAACATAGACGAAGTGTGTTTACTGCGCGGTACGGACTGTATTTATGTGTTTTGTGTGGATCTCAGAACAAACAGCGATTATTTCACTGTACAACATTAACTGACTGGTTTGTATAACTGAGACGGAGTGTGTTTACTGCGCGGTACGGACTGTATTTATGTGTTTTGTGTGGATCTCAGAACAAACAGCGATTATTTCACTGTACTGCATTAACTGACTGGTTTGTATAACTGAGACGGAGTGTGTTTACTGCGCGGTACGGACTGTATTTATGTGTTTTGTGTGGATCTCAGAACAAACAGCGATTATTTCACTGTACAACATTAACTGACTGGTTTGTATAACTGAGACGGAGTGTGTTTACTGCGCGGTACGGACTGTATTTATGTGTTTTGTGTGGATCTCAGAACAAACAGCGATTATTTCACTGTACAACATTAACTGACTGGTTTGTATAACTGAGACGGAGTGTGTTTACTGCGCGGTACGGACTGTATTTATGTGTTTTGTGTGGATCTCAGAACAAACAGCGATTATTTCACTGTACTGCATTAACTGACTGGTTTGTATAACTGAGACGGAGTGTGTTTACTGCGCGGTACGGACTGTATTTATGTGTTTTGTGTGGATCTCAGAACAAACAGCGATTATTTCACTGTACTGCATTAACTGACTGGTTTGTATAACTGAGACGGAGTGTGTTTACTGCGCGGTACGGACTGTATTTATGTGTTTTGTGTGGATCTCAGAACAAACAGCGATTAATTCACTGTACTGCATTAACTGACTGGTTTGTATAACTGAGACGGAGTGTTTACTGCGCGGTACGGACTGAGTCTTTAAATGAACCCTCTAAAGCCCAGCGGTTACTATATGTACCACCATGTTTAACACTCAACAATTCTACGTTCTGCCACACAGTGTATTTATGTGTTTTGTGTGGATCTCAGAACAAACAGCGATTATTTCACTGTACAACATTAACTGACTGGTTTGTATAACTGAGACGGAGTGTGTTTACTGCGCGGTACGGACTGTATTTATGTGTTTTGTGTGGATCTCAGAACAAACAGCGATTATTTCACTGTACAACATTAACTGACTGGTTTGTGTAACTGAGACGGAGAATGTTTACAGCGCGGTACGGACTGGGTCTTTAAAAACATTACGTTTATTCCTTAAGGGTTTAAACATTACTCATATATATACAAGCCACAACAGTGAATTAACTAAGTGCTCGTTAGGTATGTAAAATAGTCTAAAGACAATGCAAAGAATTAAGCAGAAGCAGGCAGTGCGAGGCAGCTTTGTTGATATGTTTAATGCTAGCATAATAATTCTGTTATTCAGATTATTAATTTTTCTGTCATGAAATTCTGATACTGATCTTTGGATACGCGTGCATGTGCTCTGCATGAAGGTGGATTTAATTATGGGGCTTCATTTTGTACTTCCGACCCGCGGGGTTTCAGGTGCAACCTCTTAACCTGCCCGCCCGACGTAACGTAACTGAGGAAAGATGGCGACAGAAATGTGTAAATGAAGAACTGAAACACGCGCTGCTGCTGGTCGTGTTGAATTCAACATTAAATTAATTATTTTCAAGTCACGTATTCATTGCGAAATGTTCCTGAAGGCAGTAGACGTAATGTTTCTGATTAAGACGTTAACAGCCTGAAGTTTTTCCACTGCAGCTTGTACACACCTTTTGTGCTCAGTGTACAACATGTACGTAGTGTGCGTATTGTCTTAAATTAGGGACTGGAATTAGCGACACATAGTAATTCGGAAAATGAGAAATCAAACGTGTTTGGGTTCCTAAAAAAATACAACTTGGTAACAGGTTACCATATGTACCACTCAGTTAATAATAAAATATACTACGTTCTGCCCACACAGTGCATTTATGTGTTTTGTGTGGATCTCAGAACAAACAGCGATTATTTCACTGTACAGCATTAACTGACTGGTTTGTATAACTGAGACAGAGTGTGTTTACTGCGCGGTACGGATCTGTATTTATGTGTTTTGTGTGGATCTCAGAACAAACAGCGATTATTTCACTGTACAACATTAACTGACTGGTTTGTATAACTGAGAAGGAGTGTGTTTACTGCGCGGTACGGACTGTATTTATGTGTTTTGTGTGGATCTCAGAACAAACAGCGATTATTTCACTGTACAGCATTAACTGACTGGTTGTATAACTGAGACGGAGTGTGTTTACTGCGCGGTACGGACTGTATTTATGTGTTTTGTGTGGATCTCAGAACAAACAGCGATTATTTCACTGTACAGCATTAACTGACTGGTTTGTATAACTGAGAAGGAGTGTGTTTACTGCGCGGTACGGACTGTATTTATGTGTTTTGTGTGGATCTCAGAACAAACAGCGATTATTTCACTGTACAGACATTAACTGACTGGATTGTATAACTGAGACGGAGTGTGTTTACTGCGCGGTACGGACTGTATTTATGTGTTTTGTGTGGATCTCAGAACAAACAGCGATTATTTCACTGTACAGCATTAAACTGACTGGTTTATCGTAATTAGTTTACTGAAAAGGAGTTTGATGTTTTACTGCGCTGGTACGGACTGTATTTATGTGTTTTGTGTGGATCTCAGAACAAACAGCGATTATTTCACTGTAAAAGCATTAACTGACTGTTTGTATAACTGAGACGGAGTGTGTTTACTGCGCGGTACGGACTGTATTTATGTGTTTTGTGTGGATCTCAGAACAAACAGCGATTATTTCACTGTACAACATTAACTGACTGGTTTGTATAACTGAGACGGAGTGTGTTTACTGCGCGGTACGGACTGTATTTATGTGTTTTGTGTGGATCTCAGAACAAACAGCGATTATTTCACTGTACAGCATTAACTGATTAGGTTTCATTCTTCCTTCCTGTTAACGATTAATCTGGTGTTGGACCCGCAAACAGTATGACGCAATCGGCTTTCTCCTGACGGCTGACACTTTTGCAGTGCTCTCACGTAAGCAGGCATAGAACGCAATGTGTGACTTGCTAAAGAGTTCACAAAATAAATACTTGTGATAGTCTCAAAATATTATTATTATTCAGATTCACAATTTGAGTGTTCTTTTCACATGATGACTTATATCTAGGGACCCCATCGGGGTGGATAGAACACAAAATTTTTAACCTGTCACGCAATGAATAAAGCAATTAAATTTATTAATATTAGCACGTCATAACTCAGGTCAAAAATTGTCATGATGCAAAATGAAATAATAATAATAATAATAATACTCAGTTCAGTTACTGAGTTTTCTTTACATATCCATTCCTCATCCTTCGCAGTCTCAGTCCAGACTATATCAGCGGTTCCCACCCTTTTATGTGTGACCCTAAAGTAACCAAACTGTATGTGACCCGGACACTACCGTGGAAACGGCAATAGTCAGTGATATTTACTGTAAATGAACTGATACTAATGTCTTTTGTTGAACATTACGTAACATTGTAACTTATTTAAATAATATTAAATTGTTTAATGTTACTTGTCAAATCCAATATTTTTTCAGACAATATTAAATACACAAAATATGCAAGACAAAAAATTTGTATTTAAATAACTCATAAATGCGCCGGTTAGACAAATTTATTTGCTTCTAAATAAAAACTTGTGAAATACGAAAATTGGAACGTTACGTAACATGAACAGAAAATAATGTCAAAAATTTTGCGACTGACAAATTTAATAATGTGTTAGTTATTTTAAACAAAGCTTATTAAGTTATGACATTAAAGTTGTTTAAAATATAATTGTCCATTATGTTTAAAATTAATAAACAGAGATGCAATAATTGCATTTTCTCAATCATTCTGTTTGAATTTAGAAAAATTTTTTATTTTTTTTTTTTATAATTATCGAGTTCTCATAAAACCCTCTCGGACCCTACGTCAACCTCCCCGCGATCCTGATTTGGGTCGCGACCCAAGGTTAGGGAACCACTGCTTTATATAATCACCACTCTACACATCTTCCTCTTCCTCTCGTATTCCTTCCTGTTATTGGCTGTCTCCTATCGCTCCGCCATCCTCTTCAGGAAAGTAAACAAAAGTTAAACTACAGATATTTACATACAACAATTTTATCAGCATAACTTTTTTCTTCCTCCTTTCAGTGTCCACAAATGGCCCTTGTCGTGTGTTCAGTTTTCTACATGCAGTGCCCAGTATTACGGAGGGAGGACTCACGGTAAGTTGAACTGCCATGAATTTCTGATAATTTGCGTTTAGACACTGTGTCTTCTGGGATATGATTGGCGTGTAGTCTGGTAGAGAGTAACCGACGTTATCCCGAAACGTCGATAAACAATTACCACTCGACGCTGCGTAATATCCCAGAAGAGTGCAGATCTCAACCATATGGTTTGTTGTTATGTACAACTGCATTAATACAATAACCAATTTTCCCCCATATTCGATATCTTCTTATTTCTGTCCATCCAACTGCAGTAGGTTAGTTTGTTAGTTAGTTACGAGTCGCCTTTGTTTACAAAATCCTTTAAAACGCCGTTCGCGGTCAGCTTCCTGTCCGTTTACAGTGTCTGAATACAGGGCATACACAAAAGAATGGTGCGGTTTCAAAAGTGAATTGCTGGTGATACCGCACCATTCTTTTGTGTATGCCCTGTATATATATACAGGGCATACACAAAAGAATGGTGCGGTTTCAAAAGTGAATTGCTGGTGATACCGCACCATTCTTTTGTGTATGCCCTGTGTATATATATATATATAACAGGGCATACACAAAAGAATGGTGCGGTTTCAAAAGTGAATTGCTGGTGATACCGCCCCATTCTTTTGTGTATGCCCTGTATATTATATATATATATATATATATATATATACAAAAGTGAATTGCTGGTGATACCGCACCATTCTTTTGTGTATGCCCTGTATTATTTTTGACAGCCAACTTGAGTCAGCAGCGTTGTGGTCACCCCTGGAGCACGACACATGCTAAGATAGTTCCTTGACAACAACCTACCATCGGACACCTCTCTCTCTTTCTCATGAAATTCGGTCTGTTGTCTCTTATGCAGCATAATGGGCAGTCTTGATCGTTTTATGATGACGTAATGCAACCGGGAATGCAGTTACAAGGGTCTGCGAGGTTTGAAATGTACCAGGAAAACTGTGTGTCATTGGTGCTGCGGAGATGAACGTTGACACTTGTCGCACATCGTATGAACGGCTGCTACTGAGTGTCTAGCGTCGGAATAACTGTTACTGCTGTAGGTAGGTGCAGACGGAACGACACAGAATGATATGGAGTGGTCTTTTTTGTCTCAGGGTAGGCGCGGTTATTGTATTTTTTAGCCTCTTTTATGATAGAAATGAGGAGAAGACGAGGGAGAAGACGTAGGCAGCTGCTGGATGACCTTAAGGAAAAGAGAAGGGACTGGAAATCGAAAGAGGAAGCACTAGATCGCACCTTGTGGAGAACTCGCTTTGGAAGAGGGCACGGACCTGTCGTAAGACAGACTGCAGAATGAATGAATGAATGAATGAATGAATGAATGAGGAATTCCAATCTGTAAAATCCGTAATTCAACACACAAATAATGAAGAATAGTAAATAAACAAGGAAACAAAAAAGGGGGTAGCATGCAGTAGTAGAAATTAAATAACTATTACTAATAATAGACCAGTGGTTCCTAAAGTGTGTTCCGAGGATCCCAAGGGATCTCCAACCAGTTCCCAGGGGATCCGTGAATACATTTCTGTAATGGCTTATTTGAAGTTGACTTATTTTCTAAATTAAAGGAATAATGTTTAGTTAAAAATAATGGAGTAAATTATTTAATTGGCGGTGTGTTTATTTCGTGTGACCGTTAGAATATCTAATTAAGAAATATCCTGTACCCATGAAGCGAGCGACAGTCATTTTAATTAAGGTCAAATCATGCAATGTATTATTACGCATGCTAGTGGTCTGTATTGGTAGCTATTTGAGATCACTTCTGACATATAAATTTTTAATTTTGGATACCTATCATACGGACACCCCTATATTTACGTCAGCAGGATGTGAGGATCCGTGGTTATTTTTCGAAGTCAAAAGGGGGTCCGCGAGCAAAAAGGTTTGGGAAACGCTTGTATAGACCAGTGGTATTCAACCTGGGGTACGCGTACCCCCTAGGGTACGCGAAGACATCTTAGGGGGTACGAGAAATTAAAAAAAAAATCTATTATTTCATGATAAACACTGAATAATCAGGGCCAGATTTAGGGTTAATCACAAGAGACCCGGACGTAAGGACATGCGATTTGGGAGCGCCATTTTTTTTCTCTCTCTCCTTTATGTAATTCTTATCTGGGCGGCTAGTTCCATTTTATCCCACATAGTGCGTTGGAACGTGACTGAACACTATTGGACGGGACTAACGTTTTGCCTAATACTATTTTCCACTTATTTTAACCACGCAATGAACCTACCTCAAAATACTGTTGTGGCAACAAACAGACGCACTGCCTCATATTACTTTGTTCTTTGACAATTGCCGCTGCCGTCATTTAATAGCTTGACTCTCCTTTTTCTCATTTAAAATTTATTATTTAATACATTATTTTGGATGTAATTTATTTAATTTATTTCAGATGTAGATTATAGTCTATGTATAACTTGAATTATGCACCAACAACTTTGGGGGTACAAAGTTGAAGAGAAATTATATCTGGGGGTACGCGAACAAAAAAGGTTGAATACCGCTGACATAGACGATTGTCAAGAGCCCCACCAGATCAGTCAGTCGCTTAGTCTGCAATCAGCCATACAACGTTACGTCTGGTGGGACACCGCGTGTCTGCGGCTATAGACTTTAGACCAGTGGTTCCCAAAGTGGGCGGTAGGGCCCCATGGGGGGCGGTGGGATTACCGAGGTGGGCGCTAATAGGTACGAGAGGTGGAAGTGAGCGCTGTTATTATCACAGGGGGGCGCTAGTAGACAAGTAGTGCATTTATTTTTATATAAAATTTAAATAAAGTAATTTTTTGTTAAAAATAAAAAACGAACTAAATTTCTTAGTATTTTAATTTATGAATCTTATTCAAGCACATATTATTTTTGTAATAAACTATTGCTAGATGAATTATTGTTAATCATAAAAAATATAATAAATTTTAATTTATTAATTAACACATAAAACATTAAGTTTAACTCTTATAGTTTTATTTAAACGATTTTTTAAATATAAAATAAAAGTGGAAACAAAATCGTATTTATGTTTTTTTAAAAAGTCAGAGGGGCGCTGTGGGTGTGTATATGGAGCCAAGGGGGCGGTGGACCGAAAAAGTTTGGGAACCTCTGCGTTAGACGGAAGGCCAGCAGGCCCACAGAGCGTGTCAGTTCCGTGTCACCCACACACTACGGTAGTCAAATTACGTCCACTTTCTCCGGTGTGGTTGCACGCTAAAAAGTGCGACTGTAAGTCACAAAGCGATTAATCAAATAAATTGCTGCTTAATGTCACGAGTTTCGACACCGTGGCCGCAGCTGTTGAACAGATAAAACTGGCAGAAGCAGTTACACGGCGTCTCACGAATGAGCGAGAATCACACTGCTGTTACCGCACTTCGTGAATTATCGTTAAATTTATAGGCACGACAAACTTAGTCACAGTCACGTTCACGTAGGTTGAGAGTGTTCGAGAATAGGGTGCTGAGGGGGATATTTGGGCCTAAGAGGGACGGGGTGACAGGGGAGTGGAGAAGACTACATAACGAGGAAACTTAATGATCTGTACTGATCACCAAATATTATTCGGGTGATCAAATCAAGAAGAATGAGGTGGGCGGGGCATGTAGCACGTATGGGAGAGATTAAGATATACAGAACTATAATTTTGCCTGTTGTTTTGTATGGGTGTATAACTTGGTCTCTCACACTGAAGGAGGAACATAGGCTGTGGGTGTTCGAGAATAGGGTGCTGAGGAGGATATTTGGGCCTAAGAGGGACGGGGTAACAGGGGAGTGGAGAAGACTACATAACGAGGAACTTAATGAGCTGTACTCATCGCCAAATATTATTCTGGTGACCAAATGAAGAAGAATGAGATGGGTGGGTCGTTTAGCACGTATGGGGGAGAGGAAAGGAGCATATAGGATTTTGGTGGGGGAGATCTGAGGGAAATAGACCACTTGGAAGACCTAGGCAGAGATGGGGATGATAATATTAATAATGGTTCTTAAAAGAAATACAATAGGACAGGCGTGGACTGGGTTGATTGGCTCAGGATAGGTACAGGTGGCGGGCTGTTGTGAGCGCGGTAATGAAACTTGGCGTTCCATAAAATGCGGGGAATTACTTGACTAGTTGAGGAATTAATAGCTTCTCAGGGCGGAATCTGCTCCCGGAGTTAGTAGAAGCTCTTTTAATGAAAACCGCGTCGGGACGCCCTAAGCATCGCGTCTCAGCGTCTTGTTTGTAGCGCCTTAGAACGCCTGTACTCCTTGACTGGTTTTCCAGACACCCCGTAAGCTGTACAAACCAGCCTGCCGTAAACTTCGACTGACTTTTAATAATTATACAGCGTGGCGCAAAAGTCCCATAACACTACCTTTCTGTTGTTGAACATCGAGCGTGAAGGGACTTCTGCGCCACGCTGTATAATATACCCACAGCACAAAACGGTCCATATTCATTGCTTGTCCACGAAAAGGGTCCGCCCATAGGAGGAATATGTAACTATACCAAGCTGTCGAGACGAGATTTTGTAAACCGGGCGAAAAATTCCAAAGGGTACGTAAATTGGTGGGCGGTGATGCAGACAGAAAGAGATGCCTGTTTCAATGCAAGGGGTACATCTCGGTACCACTCGGGCGTGGGCAGTCTGTGCGTAACGCACCGTCACGACGTTGCTACTCTGACACATACAGTCGACGTCCTAGCCGTATGTACTAACCAACAACAGCAGACTGAAACTTCAATGTAAATGTGGTCTAACTGAAACATGAGTTAATTAAAGCTGTAATACAGGGTCTTTCTTTTATCTCTGTACAGAGCACGGCACCTTTATTGCGTAAAAGCTTGCATCCTCCAGGACAGTTCCTCTGGGAATTGCGGAGCTCAGGACAGCTATAAAAGAAACGCACTGTATTTACAATCGGAAACCTTTAACGTGGAACTTTATATAGCCAACAACTTGTTCTGAAAATCGTGCAGTTTATGAGATAATGTCGAAAAATATGGTAGAGCCAGACAGCCCACAGATGACAATATAATACGGCGCATGCGCTTTGCATGCTTGATAACTAAGGCTATAGACACTTAGAATATGTAATACTTCTTGTTTTTGCACGGCAAAAATGGTTACGCGAACGCGCCTCAATATTACGTTTATACATACATTGCCTGCATTGTTTTTTATTCCAATTTCCCTCCATTTTAGTTTCATAATAAAGCTGGGTATAAATGTTACAGTTCGAATTGTCACGTGACATAAATTTAACGTGTAGAAACAAAACACATCTTTTAAAGAACATTCAAGGAGATTTATGACAGGACACAAGGAAGACTTCCTCCACTTCGCAGAGTACGTCCACACTTGCAACACGGACGTTTCGTTTTGACAGCAAGTACATCGCGTGCGCCCAATACGACCGGCGGTAAGACAGAAACCAGAACTGCAGTTTGAGCATAATTTGCTTTGCACTTATGCTGTCCTTGTTCATAAGTTTCGTTATGTGGTAAAATTCACACAAGACTTTGTTTTTTTTTTTTTTGGTTTGTATACGCGCATGCCGCAAGTGTACACACGTGACAAAGCGGGGGGAACCCCAAAGGCAAAGAGATCTTCTCTTGATGTTTGACAACCAACAGCACTTAACCGTCTTGCACACCTGCTGATCACTTGAGTCTTGACGAGTGAGATGTCCTAGTGGCTTGTATTCTGCACGACAGGGTTCGGTTCTCGCTAAAGGCTGTTCGTATTTTCTGTAACGACCTCCCGAACAAGCTGGGGAAGTACTTAAAGTCACGAGAACTTTTCCTCCTTACACTTAACCAGATCTTCCACCTATTCCACTTACCGTAACATAAAGATCTGACATATGTTGGTAAATTAAGTACAGTAGAACCTCGATTATCCGAAATAAAAGAGGGCGGACCCGATTTCGGATAAGCAAAATTTCGGATAATTCGGAAATTCGGCTTGACGTGATTCATTCATTCATTCAGCAGTCTGTCTTACGACAGGTCCGTGCCCTCTTCCAAAGCGAGTGCGATCTAGTGCTTCCTCTTTCAATTTACAGTATCTTCTCTTTTCCTTAAGGCCATCCAGTAGCTGCTTACGTCTTCTCCTCGTCTTCCCGTCATTTCTATCCTTCCCTCTAACTTTCCTTCAATCACGTGTTTCAGAAGGCAGTTTCTACGCAAGATGTGACCAATCCAGTTAGCCTTTCTTCTTTTTATTGTATGTACGATTTTACCTCTCCTCCTTGACGTGATAAGGTGCAATAAAAATAACATTTATTCAGAAACAAGTCTTATGTTAATAAATTTATGGCACAACAAAGTGTACGATATTCACAGATACAATACAACACAACAAAGTGTACGATATTCACAGATACAATACAACACAACAAAGTGTATGATATTTACAGATACAATACAACACAACAAAGTGTACGATATTCACAGATACAATACAACACAACAAAGTGTACGATATTCACAGATACAATACAACACAACAAAGTGTACGATATTCACAGATACAATACAACACAACAAAGTGTATGATATTTACAGATACAATACAACACAACAAAGTGTACGATATTCACAGATACAATACAACACAACAAAGTGTACGATATTCACAGATACAATACAACACAACAAAGTGTACGATATTCACAGATACAATACAACACAACAAAGTGTATGATATTTACAGATACAATACAACACAACAAAGTGTATGATATTTACAGATACAATACAACACAACAAAGTGTATTATATTTACAGATACAATACAACACAACAAAGTGTATGATATTTACAGATACAATACAACACAACAAAGTGTATGATATTTACAGATACAATACAACACAACAAAGTGTATGATGTTTACAGATACAATACAAACAACAAGTGTATGATATTTCAGATACAATACAACACAACAAAGTGTATGATATTTAGAGATACAATTACAACACAACAAAGTGTATGATATTTACAGATACAATACAACACAACAAAGTGTATGATATTTACAGATACAATACAACACAACAAAGTGTATGATATTTACAGATACAATACAACACAACAAAGTGTATGATATTTACAGATACAATACAACACAACAAAGTGTATGATATTTACAGATACAATACAACACAACAAAGTGTATGATATTTACAGATACAATACAACACAACAAATTTTTACGAAAACAAAATTCTGATATTTTAGTTTGAACTTTTTTTTCACGACGTTTTTTGGCTGCAATGTCGCTCCACCGAGTTTCGGATAACCGAGGTTCTACTGTAGTTAAAATCGACACGCAGCTGTCTTCCATTTCGTCAAGAATTTCAGCTCCAGTTCCTGAGCCTCACTGACACCGTCATTCTGCAGTATATGCCTAGGGGCAGATCGCAGTGGCCGCGTGGTCTAAGGCGTGGGTCTGCGGCCGCTCGATTACTGGGATTGCGGGTTCGAATCCCGCCGGGAGCATGGATGTCTGTCTGTTGTGAGTGTTGTGTGTTGTCAGGTAGAGGTATCTGCGACGGGCTGATCACTCGTCCAGAGGAGTCCTACCGAGTGTGGTGTGTCTGAATGTGATCGTGAAGCCTCGATAATGAGGAGGCCTAGGCCCCAAGGGGCTGTCGAGGGGAAAAATGCTTAGAGATCTGTAGCTAGAAATGACAGTATGATGTATGAGCATGTATGATAGAGGTACATTTGTTTCTGAGATTGAGCTCTTCTGGGATATTACGCAGGGTTGAGTGGTAATTCTGTACCGACGTTTCGTGACAACCTATCGGTCCCATCTTCAAGGTCAATAAGTTCAAGAAGAGAATGACCCTTGAACATGGAGCCTGTGGTTGTCACGAAACGTCGGTATATAGAACTACCACTCAACGCTGTGTAATATCCCAGAAGAGCGCAGATCACATATACATCGCGGCGGAAGCCTGAAATCACGCATAAATTTGTCCCTGTTCGTGTCATGAAGTTATACGGGGGGAAAGAGGTATAGCCCCACTTATTCTTAACATGAGATGAGTGAGCGTGTACGTACGGTGTGTTATAACTGCACCACATTGCCACATTCTATAAAATGGTTTATAACTGTGTTGAAATTCAAGAACTGTGGTGGTAATAAGGAAAGGATATATAGGACCTATTGACAATGGTGCTTTTCTATGTGTCAAACAGGAATTTTTTTTTTTGGGGGGGGGGGGGGGTTTGAGCACCTAGACTCTGTGTTCGGCATTGAGCGTCACTGCAGACGCTACATATGGGACGGCTGGATCCACCGTCGCTTTTTGTAACTGTGATGTTCGAATGGATTAAGGGTCTCAGAACTGCGGAACGAAATCAGCCTGTCTGTTAATGAGAATGTTTATGTGAAGCGGTTATACTGTGTGTCCTATTGTTATACTGTGTGTCCTATTGTTATACTGTGTGTCCTATGTTATACTGTGTGTCCTATTGTTATACTGTGTGTCCTATTGTTATACTCTGTGTCCTATTGTTATACTGTGTGTCCTATTGTTATACTGTATGTCCTATTGTTATACTGTGTGTCCTATTGTTATACTGTGTGTCGTATTGTTATACTGTGTGTCCTATTGTTATACTGTGTGTCGTATTGTTATACTGTGTGTCCTATTGTTATACTGTGTGTCGTATTGTTATACTGTGTGTCCTATTGTTATACTGTGTGTCCTATTGTTATACTGTGTGTCCTATTGTTATACTGTGTGTCCTATTGTTATACTGTGTGTCCTATTGTTATACTGTGTGTCCTATTGTTATACTGTGTCCTATTGTTATACTGTGTGTCCTATTGTTATACTGTGTGTCCTATTGTTATACTGTGTGTCCTATTGTTATACTGTGTGTCCTATTGTTATACTGTGTGTCCTATTGTTATACTGTGTGTCCTATTTTTATACTGTGTGTCGTATTGTTATACTGTGTGTCCTATTGTTATACTGTGTGTCCTATTTTTATACTGTGTGTCCTATTGTTATACTGTGTGTCCTATTGTTATACTGTGTGTCCTATTGTTATACTGTGTGTCCTATTGTTATACTGTGTGTCGTATTGTTATACTGTGTGTCCTATTGTTATACTGTGTGTCCTA
This sequence comes from Reticulitermes speratus, assembly GCA_021186555.1. Taxonomy (NCBI): domain Eukaryota; kingdom Metazoa; phylum Arthropoda; class Insecta; order Blattodea; family Rhinotermitidae; genus Reticulitermes; species Reticulitermes speratus. The sequence goes on from JAJKFL010000002.1 coordinate 4,699,985, forward strand.
TTGTTATACTGTGTGTCCTATTGTTATAGTGTGTGTCCTATTGTTATACTGTGTGTCCTATTGTTATACTGTGTGTCCTATTGTTATCTGTGTGTCCTATTGTTTACTGTGTGTCCTATTGTTATACTGTGTGTCGTATTGTTATACTGTGTGTCCTATTGTTATACTGTGTGTCCTATTTTTATACTGTGTGTCCTATTGTTATACTGTGTGTCCTATTGTTATACTGTGTGTCCTATTGTTATACTGTGTGTCGTATTGTTATACTGTGTGTCCTATTGTTATACTGTGTGTCCTATTTTTATACTGTGTGTCCTATTGTTATACTGTGTGTCCTATTGTTATACTGTGTGTCCTATTGTTATACTGTGTGTCCTATTGTTATACTGTGTGTCCTATTGTTATACTGTGTGTCCTATTGTTATACTGTGTGTCCTATTGTTATACTGTGTGTCCTATTGTTATACTGTGTGTCCTATTGTTATACTGTGTGTCGTATTGTTATACTGTGTGTCCTATTGTTATACTGTGTGTCCTATTGTTATACTGTGTGTCCTAATGTTATACTGTGTGTCCTATTGTCTGTAAACATTTTTGTAATCTTATTCGTCGTTATAATTAACGGAGTTCTTGTCCTGCCGAGCAAAGACTGATGACTTTAGACGCGAAACTCTCGCCAGCTTGTAACTTACTGTAGATCATAATTTATGAACGTCTGTAGGTGGCTCTGTAGTAGACAGACAGACAGACATTTGTGGTTAGATAGAACTAAGTCTGCAAGCTTGGAAGGTAACCAAAACCATCGCAAAACCATAACAGTTAGGCCCAAATAATAAGAACATGTCATTCGCAAATATGTCCAACCATTGAAACAAAAGTACAGTCGAACCCGGTTGTAACGACATCAGTTTAAGCGACAACTCGTCTATAACGTCAGACGTTCCGTGATACCAATTAATTCCTCACTGTTAACCACAACATTATATTACTCGGTTATAACAACACTCGTTTATAACGATACAAAATATTCAGTCCCTTTCATGACGTCATAACCGAGTTCGACTGTATGTATGTTCAGACAATAAAGTCAGATATTATATCCGTCTGACACAACTAATATTTTGGTGCTATAAACACAGCTACATGTACACTTTGTGGGCCGGGATAGCTCAGTCGGTATAGCGACTTGCTACGGGGTGGAAGGTCCGGGGATCGAATCCCGGTGAGGGCGAGATTTTCAGAACCCGTCCAGACCGGCTCTGGGGCCCACCCAGCCTTCTATACAATGGGTACCGGGTCTCTTTCTCGGGGGTAAAGCGGCCGGGGCGTGGAGTTGACCACCCACCCTCATCTAGTGCCAGAGTTGAAGAAAGAGTAGAGCTATACCTGTACTCCCCCTCTGTGCCTTCGTGGACTGTTCTAGGGTGAACTTTACCTTTAGCTTTTCTAGTCCATTTGTTGGTCAGTATCAGATTTGAAATAGGTTGGCATTTGGTCTGTTTATCTCAGAACAAACAGCGATTATTTCACTGTACAGCATTAACTGACTGGTTTGTATAACTGAGACGGAGTGTGTTTACTGCGCGGTACGGACTGTATTTATGTGTTTTGTGTGGATCTCAGAACAAACAGCGATTATTTCACTGTACAGCATTAACTGACTGGTTTGTATAACTGAGACGGAGTGTGTTTACTGCGCGGTACGGACTGTATTTATGTGTTTTGTGTGGATCTCAGAACAAACAGCGATTATTTCACTGTACAGCATTAACTGACTGGTTTGTATAACTGAGACGGAGTGTGTTTACTGCGCGGTACGGACTGTATTTATGTGTTTTGTGTGGATCTCAGAACAAACAGCGATTATTTCACTGTACAGCATTAACTGACTGGTTTGTATAACTGAGACGGAGTGTGTTTACTGCGCGGTACGGACTGTATTTATGTGTTTTGTGTGGATCTCAGAACAAACAGCGATTATTTCACTGTACAGCATTAACTGACTGGTTTGTATAACTGAGACGGAGTGTGTTTACTGCGCGGTACGGACTGTATTTATGTGTTTTGTGTGGATCTCAGAACAAACAGCGATTATTTCACTGTACAACATTAACTGACTGGTTTGTATAACTGAGACGGAGTGTGTTTACTGCGCGGTACGGACTGTATTTATGTGTTTTGTGTGGATCTCAGAACAAACAGCGATTATTTCACTGTACAGCATTAACTGACTGGTTTGTATAACTGAGACGGAGTGTGTTTACTGCGCGGTACGGACTGTATTTATGTGTTTTGTGTGGATCTCAGAACAAACAGCGATTATTTCACTGTACAGCATTAACTGACTGGTTTGTATAACTGAGACGGAGTGTGTTTACTGCGCGGTACGGACTGTATTTATGTGCTTTGTGTGGATCTCAGAACAAACAGCGATTATTTCACTGTACAGCATTAACTGACTGGTTTGTATAACTGAGACGGAGTGTGTTTACTGCGCGGTACGGACTGTATTTATGTGTTTTGTGTGGATCTCAGAACAAACAGCGATTATTTCACTGTACAGCATTAACTGACTGGTTTGTATAACTGAGACGGAGTATGTTTACTGCGCGGTACGGACTGTATTTATGTGTTTTGTGTGGATCTCAGAACAAACAGCGATTATTTCACTGTACAGCATTAACTGACTGGTTTGTATAACTGAGACGGAGTATGTTTACTGCGCGGTACGGACTGTATTTATGTGTTTTGTGTGGATCTCAGAACAAACAGCGATTATTTCACTGTGCAGCATTAACTGACTGGTTTGTATAACTGAGACGGAGTGTGTTTACTGCGCGGTACGGACTGTATTTATGTGTTTTGTGTGGATCTCAGAACAAACAGCGATTATTTCACTGTACAGCATTAACTGACTGGTTTGTATAACTGAGACGGAGTGTGTTTACTGCGCGGTACGGACTGTATTTATGTGTTTTGTGTGGATCTCAGAACAAACAGCGATTATTTCACTGTACAGCATTAACTGACTGGTTTGTATAACTGAGACGGAGTATGTTTACTGCGCGGTACGGACTGTATTTATGTGTTTTGTGTGGATCTCAGAACAAACAGCGATTATTTCACTGTGCAGCATTAACTGACTGGTTTGTATAACTGAGACGGAGTGTGTTTACTGCGCGGTACGGACTGTATTTATGTGTTTTGTGTGGATCTCAGAACAAACAGCGATTATTTCACTGTGCAGCATTAACTGACTGGTTTGTATAACTGAGACGGAGTATGTTTACTGCGCGGTACGGACTGTATTTATGTGTTTTGTGTGGATCTCAGAACAAACAGCGATTATTTCACTGTGCAGCATTAACTGACTGGTTTGTATAACTGAGACGGAGTATGTTTACTGCGCGGTACGGACTGTATTTATGTGTTTTGTGTGGATCTCAGAACAAACAGCGATTATTTCACTGTGCAGCATTAACTGACTGGTTTGTATAACTGAGACGGAGTGTGTTTACTGCGCGGTACGGACTGTATTTATGTGTTTTGTGTGGATCTCAGAACAAACAGCGATTATTTCACTGTGCAGCATTAACTGACTGGTTTGTATAACTGAGACGGAGTATGTTTACTGCGCGGTACGGACTGTATTTATGTGTTTTGTGTGGATCTCAGAACAAACAGCGATTATTTCACTGTGCAGCATTAACTGACTGGTTTGTATAACTGAGACGGAGTGTGTTTACTGCGCGGTACGGACTGTATTTATGTGTTTTGTGTGGATCTCAGAACAAACAGCGATTATTTCACTGTACAGCATTAACTGACTGGTTTGTATAACTGAGACGGAGTGTGTTTACTGCGCGGTACGGACTGTATTTATGTGTTTTGTGTGGATCTCAGAACAAACAGCGATTATTTGACTGTACAACATTAACTGACTGGTTTGTATAACTGAGACGGAGTGTGTTTACTGCGCGGTACGGACTGTATTTATGTGTTTTGTGTGGATCTCAGAACAAACAGCGATTATTTTACTGTACAGCATTAACTGACTGGTTTGTATAACTGAGACGGAGTGTGTTTACTGCGCGGTACGGACTGTATTTATGTGTTTTGTGTGGATCTCAGAACAAACAGCGATTATTTCACTGTACAACATTAACTGACTGGTTTGTATAACTGAGACGGAGTGTGTTTACTGCGCGGTACGGACTGTATTTATGTGTTTTGTGTGGATCTCAGAACAAACAGCGATTATTTCACTGTACAACATTAACTGACTGGTTTGTATAACTGAGACGGAGTGTGTTTACTGCGCGGTACGGACTGTATTTATGTGATTTGTGTGGATCTCAGAACAAACAGCGATTATTTCACTGTACAACATTAACTGACTGGTTTGTATAACTGAGACGGAGTGTGTTTACTGCGCGGTACGGACTGGGTCTTTAATGATAATTAAGGTTAAGTTGCACCTTGAGGGGTTTAAACATTCTTTGCTGTAGTTCAGAAACAATTTTAGCCAATCAAGTGCTGTCTATAACGTACAAAATGCTGCTCATTTTACGTTAAGAGTCTTGTGTCGTGAAGTAGTAGAAAGACTGTTGAATGTCTATGGTAAATCGCTTCAAGCCAACTCCTCCAAACATATCTAAGGTCAATAATGTCAAAAGACTTTGAAAAACAGGATTTTATTTGTACGAAGATCTCTCAACTGGATACAGGAATGGTTTCTACAAAGGTCGCCTACAACAAAATAAATTTCACCATAAATATCGTCAGATGTTAGGAGCCTGCGGATAGGACCGACGGACTGTAGCAGTGAGAGGCACTTCTGCTGCAGTAGGCATTAGAGTCTCGAAGTTTTCCAAACATTTCTAACGTCTACGACTGTTAGATATGATAACAAAACCAACAAATACACATAAGTGTATGCAAGTATACTAAACACACCGTATACCTCCTACACGTTTCGACCGCTCATGTGGCCATCTTCAGGGAGGTGCATTACAAAGAATACATACATCAAAATTTTACAGAAGTTAATAGAATTAATGCATAGATATAAAATATTAAATTTTAATAAATTAATACATGGTTTAAATATATATTTAAGATTAAAATACGGACAAGAAATTCTAGACATTCACCAACAAAATGCACAAATCACTAACACGGTGCAATCAGCCCCTTATCATAGTCAAACCCTACACATGTTTCGGCTCTCTATGAGCCATCATCAGGGGTTTTCCAATAGTGCTTTTCAAATGCTGGATAGATCTGCTAATGACACTCGTAAAGTTTTGCACTGTTTATAATCATAAAAACATTTTGTTTCATAAGTCAAAATTGTGAGTCATAAATTATAGTTAAAATGATAAAATGTTAAAACAACACTGTTCACTGTATCTTCATAACACAGTTCACTGTATCTTCATAACACAGTTCACTGTATCTTCATAACACAGTTCACTGTATCTTCATAACACAGTTCACTGTATCTTCATAACACAGTTCACTGTATCTTCATAACACAGTTCACTGTATCTTCATAACACAGTTCACTGTATCTTCATAACACAGTTCACTGTATCTTCATAACACAGTTCACTGTATCTTCATAACACAGTTCACTGTATCTTCATAACACAGTTCACTGTATCTTCATAACACAGTTCACTGTATCTTCATAACACAGTTCACTGTATCTTCATAACACAGTTCACTGTATCTTCATAACACAGTTCACTGTATCTTCATAACACAGTTCACTGTATCTTCATAACACAGTTCACTGTATCTTCATAACACAGTTCACTGTATCTTCATAACACAGTTCACTGTATCTTCATAACACAGTTCACTGTATCTTCATAACACAGTTCACTGTATCTTCATAACACAGTTCACTGTATCTTCATATAAAGATGTGTCGCACTTCTAGAAGTTTCAATGTTTTAACATTTTATCATTTTAACTATAATTTATGACTCACGATTTTGACTTACGAAACAAATGTTTTATGATCATAAACAGTGCAAAACTTTACGAGTGTCATTAGCAGATCTATCCAGCATTTGAAAAGCACTATTGGAAAACCCCTGATGATGGCTCATATAGAGCCGAAACATGTGTAGGGTTTGACTATGATAAAGGGGCTGATTGCACCTTGTTAGTGATTTGTGCATTTTGTTGGTGAATGTCTAGAATAATAAAAATGCACGGTGAATTGAAACTAAAGACGGACAAGAATATTTGTGATTGATTCTGATAGGTAACGGATATATGGAAATCACCATTTTGAAAGTACAAATAAGTTTGTGTAGGAGCTAATTGATTTTTGGTGGGGAGACCTGAGGGAAGGAGACCACTTGGAAGACCCAGGCTTAGATGGGAGGATAATATTAAAATGGATCTTCAAGAAGAGGCATGGGGGGCATGGAGTTGACTGCTCTGGCTCAGGATAGGGACAGGTGGCGGGCTCATGTGAGTGCGGTAATGAACCTTCGGGTTCCATAAAATGAGGGGAATTTCTTGACTAGCTGACGACCTGTTAGCTTTTCAAGAAGGACTGTGCTACATGGAGTTAGTTAGTAAAACAAGACATCTTTTGTGCCCCCAGAACATGGCTGATGATTTTCATGTGGTAACAGTAATTTTGACACAGCCCAGGGGAATAAAACGAACGCAGTGTTCTTTTGTGGGCCCGCAGTCGATATACGTGAAGCCCGATAAGTGCTAATGCAGGTCTGTCTTTACAAAAATAGAGCAGCTGACAGTAATGACTTGACCACGCAGCTTGTCACGACTGTTGTCTTTCACATTAGCTGTACGAGCAGAACACAGGTCAGACGGGTAACGAACCAGTCTTCTCGAATTACCCGTACTGATTCCTGGTAAGTACAGGTAAAGTTTCCCTGTCCGCGCTATGCAGGCATGTAGTGGTATAGATGTATAAATCTGCCGATCCCAGTGGCCGTGCCGTCTAAGGCGTGGGTCTGCGGCTGGTCGCTTGTTGGGATTGCGGGTTCGAATCCCGCCAGGGACATAGATGTCTGTCTCCTGTGAGTGTTGTGTGTTATCAGGTAGAGGTCTCTGCGTCGGGACTGATCACTCATCCAGATGATATGGTGTGTCTGAGTGTGATCGTGAAGTCTCGATAATGAGGAGGTCCTGGCCCACTAGGGGCTGTTGCGCCAATGGGGGAAAAATGTGTAAATCCACTCATCCTTAATCTCGCCACTAGATGGAGATGCCTAACTTCACGCCCCGGCCGTTTTAGCCCTGGAAAGAACGACGGTACCCATCGAAGGCGGGGTGGGCCCCAGAGCTGGTCTAGAAGTTTTACAGAAGATAAAAATGTTTTGCCCTTGGCCGGGATTCGAACTCCGGACATTTGATCTCGTAGCCTAGTCGCTATTTCGTCTACGATATCTGCTTCTAATTCCTGTTTGTTTTTGGGATTAAAATAGTGCAGAGTTCGTACAAAAAATGTGCGAAGGTGTAAATTACGCGGAAGATAGACAGCAAGTTACGTCACATAACTGCGGTTTATGTAATTTATATTGTTTATCTGATATGTCGTTGCGGTGGAGTGTTGAAAGGCCTGTCGCTTGCTTGCGACAATTACCGAGCTACTTGGCACTTGTGACGCCTTTGGCTTCGATTGTGTTTGTGCTATATGCGTGCTTTGGGGGCAACCCATTATTCCAGACACTTCGTTTTGTGGTTCTTGTCACTTCCTACAAAAGCATCTGTCTCATCCCACTTCCTTGTCGTGTATATTGGATCATTATTTTATCTGTCCAATATCATTTGCCACTTCGTGTCAGCCAGAATATCGTCTCTAAATGACTGAAAACGGGTGATACCGCCCCCCCTACACTTAGTCACGTGGTCTGTACGAAGTTTCTTTCAGCCACTGCGCGACCATCCACCTTCAGCGCTACCTCAGTCACATTAAGTCCTTCGACAAGTCTAAGGCGTGGGTCTTCGGCCGCTCGCTTACTAGGATCGTGGGTTCGAATCCCACCGTGGGCATGGATGTTTGTCTTTTATGAGTGTTGTGTGTTGTCAGGTAGAGGTCTCTGCGACGAGCCCATCCCTCGTCCAGAGGAGTCCTACCGACTGTGGTGTCTCTCAGTGTGATCAAAAGGAATTACAACCTCAACACTGAAACGGGAAACCGGAGTAGGTAGAAGAGGAGGACGACCAAAAAAAAAAAAAAAAAAAAAAAAAAAACACCACCACCCCCCCGCCCCCTCACCATTTCTGTACCCTAAATTAGTCACTAATTATCAGCACTGAAAATAGAGCCAGCGCCTGTACCGGTCTTACGTCACTGTCATGACGTCACCTATGATATCTGCGTAAGTGTATGCTGTTTATACCCATCCGATTTAGCCCATTATATTACCCTTTATCTCATTACCTAACCATACTAGATGGTAGTCGGGATAGCTCAGCTGCTATAGTGACTGGAATACGAGCTGGACGGCCCGGAGATCGACTCTCAATAGGGGAAAGAGATTTATATCTTCTCCGAAACGTCCAGACCGGTTTTGGGGCCCACTCAGCCTTTTATTCAATGAGCACCGGAGGGTAAAGCGGCTATGGGAGCGAAGCGGACCGCTCACCTCCACTTAATGCCGAAATTAAAAATGAGTGGAGCTATACTTTCATTACCCCATACGCCTTCATAGCGTGCGCAGGGATAATTTTACCGTGTTCTCAGCTGTGCTAGGTCTAAGTCGTAAGAACAGCTGAATATTATGGAGCTTCGTAGAAGGGGAGTTTGGGGCGCATATTAATATATTATTAATATTATATAATTAATTAGTTTCATTCGTTTTCATATTTTTAATTATGATCGAGTTTTCGGTGCTTCTGATTTGATTTTCTGTGTATTTCATTAGACGCGTTCACATAACCGCGAAAAGCTCTTTATAGCTTCGCCATGTTCATCTGTCCGTCCGCATATATCAGAGGGGCTACCACTGGACGGATTTCCACGAAATTTTGTACTGGGGGGGGGCGGGAGGGGGGTCTTTTATGAAAACTCTGTCGTTGAACTCCAGATTTGCTTCAATCGGACAAAAATATCGGACACTTTACACGAACACCTAAGTACTTATTATTTGCGACATAAATTCGCCATAAAATATTTTTTTTTTGCAGCACTCAATATTGGTACATTGTTGATAGTGATATATACTTCAATAATACATACAGAACGCATTGTTGCGTTTCCATTGCAACAATGGTTATGCGGACGGGCCCCATTGTTACGTTTTATGTACAGTTTCTAACTTGTCTCGTTTTCTAAGCGTGCCACATTCTCTGGCAATCTTTTCCTTTTTCATTCGATGCCTGTAATGCACGTCTGTGCTCATTAAAACATACAAAGGTGTTATTTCTTGCAGGCATACTCCGTTTTAAACACTAATTTCCTCACCTCATTAGCCGTAAGGTACCATAGATGTTTTAACGTAACAGTGGGTTAGCCCCAGACACAAAACTGACAGGCAATGTAGTCTCTGTTTCGTGTGTCGTCCTCTGTGGACTAGTGGTTAGCGTGCTCGCCACTGGACCCAAGGTTCGCGGGTTCGATCCCGGCCGAGGTCGATGGATTTTTAAGGGTGATAAAAATCCGTAGCACAACTTCCTTCGGAGGGGAAGTAAAGCCGGCGGTCCCATGTCGTAGATTTACGGCATGTAAAAGAACCTTACGGGCATTAATTGAGATGTTTCGAAAGCAAAATTCAGCGGCCATTTCTCACCCAAATCTCCTGATTGACGGCTAGATGGCTCTGGCAGTCATATCAGGATAAGTAGAAATTGTACAGTCAGTGGACTGGTCACACTTCCAGACCAAGAAACCTCTGAAAGGAGGCCCTATACCCAGGAGGAAGTCTGTTTAGTGTATAGCATTACAAGAAACTGTGTGAAATTTACCTCCGGCCATGTTCACTGTACACTGGTTGTGTAACATAACCTAGGTGAAAACAGGAAACAGCTTGTAATTCTGCACGTTTCCTAATCAAAATCGGACACATGAGATTAGAAATTCTGACTGATTTAAAGCAGATACACTTTGGCTCCTTTAAGGATCGTGTATATTTATTTCTTTCTTTTCTAGTTTCCCCCCTACGTGTTGGCCGGTTTGAAATTGATATTATGCGAGGCTTGCTAGGTGTGGCTTCCTTAATTCAGCGATGACGTCAATACACCGTTTCTGCGGTGTTCTGTCCCGTTACATGGCACACCGCTGGCTTATTGTAATTTACATTATTACACATAAGGAGTGACGTTACGGTAAAAGGAATGAGGATTATGTTCGGGATGAGTAATTATTTACTGAACGTAGCCTATAAAAGAAGGGAAAAAAGTAGATTTACCGGTAATTTTTGACGTTATCAACTTTTTTACATCCTGGTCGTCGTGTTAATTTCGTAGCTGCCCGGATCTCGTCATTCCGATCGTGAGCTGTAGCGAATATGTGGGAAATAAGAGATCGTGGCCTATTTTAATATAGTGTTAGGCAGTACAGTGTTCCCCAAACCGCGGGCTGTGGACACCCCCTCTACCCCGGCAGGGGCCACAGGGATTATTCCAAAGTGTCCTGCAGGTACACACCGTGAAGACTGACTAATAATGTGTGTCGTGTGTAGGGTAATGGTTTTTCAAATATTTGTGTTTGTTGTGGGGAATAAATCGTGAATTGCAGTGGCGTAGATAACCGCTCCCCCCCCCCCCCCCCCCCCCCCCCGCTACCCGGTGACCCACCTATAATTATTAGCGAAGTTAATCCCAGATATCGCTAACGTGCCACATCAGAAATATACAGAGTTACGTACGTCAGGATAAAGCTGGCTGTAGCTTTAATATGATCCCACTATAAAAATTTGAATTGAGACCAGTTTTTGTCACTGTTTTGATTTACAGAAATTCTGTAAATAGAAGGGTCTAATGAAGCGTGTTGTACAGCTTTCTTGCAAATTTGCGTTTATGTGTTTATTAAATAGGTCAAATGGCCGTGCCATGGCTCAGGCGGTTAGTCGCCGGCCTCTCACCGCGGAGGCCCGGTTTCGATCCCGGGTCAGTCCATGTGGGATTTGTGGTGGACAAAGTGACACTGGGACAGGATTTTCCCCGCGTACTTCGGTTTTTCCCCTATCAATTTCATTCCACCGGCACTCCGTTACTTATAAAAATAAAAAAACTGATCATCTTCATCACAGGGTTGCACAATAAGCCTTAAGGCTGCAGTGTGTCCGTAGCTTCTGCTGCGGGGCCCTTCTCCATACCAAAAAAAAAAAGTCAAATACCCAAGTCATGTGACGTAAGAACGAGATTGGCAAGAAAAGGCCTGGAAAATACGTACTGGTTTGCTTTTCGGCAAGTTTCAAACTTACGTGTTATGCGGTGCCGTTACGTGCACTCCGGCCACATCAGCCATATTTTTACTTTTGAACACGCAGAGAGCAGCTGTGTACGGCGGCAATGTGATCAAATTACATCTAGGAGGAGAGGATTTGAGATTGTAATAAACACCGGTTGTTAGTTGTTCATAAAATGTGCCTGGTAATTGGTAAAACACTGCCGAGTCTAAGAGATAAGTAGATTCCTGTTAACTCTCTGACGTAATATATAGGTTTTGTCTATTTCAAATTTCTATATGAAATTAATTCGCAGTTTTGAAAATAAACGTCTTAAAATTGTGAGTCTTCCACCGCACTGTATGTAAGTGCAACACACAGACATAAGTAGGCTGTGGGGACTTTTTTGGGGGGGGGGGGGCTAACAACGTAAGATGGACGAGGTAACAGGTGAGGAGGATATTGCTTAATGAACAGTTTCATGATTTTTACTCCTGGACAAATGTTATTAGGGTTACTAAATCAAGCTGAATGAGATGGGCTGGGCATGTGGCACGCATCGTGGACAGTAAAGGTGCATATAGGGTTTTGGTAGGGAAACCTGAGGGAAAGAGACCGCTTGGAACAGTACGCGTAGATGGTAGGATAATATTAAAATTAGATCTTCAAGAAATGGGATGGGGTGTGTGGACTGGATTGATCTGGCTCAGGATACAGGACAGGTGGAGGGTTCTTGTGAATGCGGTAATGTACCTTCGGGTTCTATAAAATGTGGGGAATTTCTTAGACTAGCTGAGGAACTGTTAGCTTCTCAGGAAGGACTGTGCTGCATGGAGTTAGTTGGATTGGTTCAAAATAGAGACCAATGTCGGGACTTTCGTGATGTAGGTGATGAACCTCGGGGTGTCGTAACAGCGGGGGATCGCGTGAATGGTACGCCGTGTCGTATGTTTTAGCTTCAAGTGCTTTAGAATTATAAAATCGGACTGGGGACTCCGTTTGGACTCAACTGGCAGCCCAGTCTTGTGACTACCGCAACATCGCTTTCAAGTGCCGGCCGCTTATTGGGGATCTGGTGTAGGCTGCGGAGAGCAAGACGCTGTTTGCACGGTGACGCCGGACAACCGACAACTACGACACTAATAACTTTTCCTACTTTTACGAGGCCGTTGACTTGGCACGCCGTATTGCAGTCTTTCCTCGCCTTCTGATCACCCGTCTCTTTCTAGGAGACATGGTCACTGCCATACTCATTCATAGGCGTCTCCCCCCCTTTCCACTCCTGTTCCCCTCTCATCACAATTGAACCCCCCACTCCTTTATCATTCTTTCCATAGGCCCTGACCTTTTCTTGTCTACAGCTACCACGTTACAAGCAGTCTAGGTCCTTCGTCTACAAAACACGATACAGGTAGGACCCGTTTTACGACGGTACATTTTACGACTTTTCACATTAACGACTGTTTCAAGATATTACCTTAAATATTAGTACATACATAGAAAAAATTTAGGAATTTTGGAACCTGTCTCATTCAAATATATTATATTTTGGTCTCGTTTTGCGACTTTTCATTTTACGACACTCTTTTACTGGAACCTAACCCTGTCGTAAAACGGGTCCTATTTTGGTCTCGTTTTACGACTATTCATTTTACGACCCTGTTTTGCTGGAACCTAACCCTGTCGTAAAACGGGTCCTATTTTGGTCTCGTTTTACGACTTTTCATTTTACGACCCTGTTTTGCTGGAACCTAACCCTATCGTAAAACGGGTCCTATTTTGGTCTCGTTTTACGACTTTTCATTTTACGTCCCTGTTTTGCTGGAACCTAACCCTGTCGTAAAACGGGTCCTATTTTGGTCTCGATTTAAGACTTTTCATTTTACGACCCTGTTTTGCTGGAACCTAACCCTGTCGTAAAACGGATCCTACCTGTATAAGGTAACAAAATATTTTTTGTTTCGTAGCGGCTGTAGAAGGCATTGAAACAGAAGTTTTATTAACTGTGCAGTGCCAGAATCTGACGGCGCAGAACGTGAAATGCGTCGTACGTTTTGGGGAAACTGCTGACCGTTGTCTTCAGGCTGTCCAGAACTGACCGCACACTGTGTTCACTCATTTCACTGCTTACCCGAGAGAAGCGAGCCTCGTAATCAGACTTGGCCCGGCGCTAACTACACCTGCAGTCAGCCACACCTTTACAAATCTGTATAATGAACAGGAAGTTTACATAACTGCTGGAAAATCTGCAGGTCCTTTAGGTTTCTTTTAAGACGAAAACCGTCCAATCACTTTGACGCACTAAACATGACGCAATATGACGCTGTGCGCTAAACATTTGTACAAACCAACTGACGGAATGCTTTTAGTTCTTGGAATAAGTTAGAATGAAGCTCCTAGAAGCTTGAAATAATTGGTCGTTTCTAAGATAGTTGACTGAGATAAGATTGAACAACGTATAAACGTAACATTGAGGCGCGTTAGCGTAACCATTGTTGCAGTGCAGAAGCAATAAGTAATATATATTCTGAGTGTGTGTCTGTAGCCTTAGTTATCCAGCACGCAAAGCGCATGCGCCGTATTATATTGTCATCTGTGGCGTGGCTGGCTGTACCATATTTTTCGACATTATCTCATAAACGGCACGATTTTCGGGAAAAAGTTATTGAACATAAAATGTGTGTTTTGATTTTGTCTACAACTTTTGTCTGAAACATTTCTTATTATAAGAAGAATTTAGCGAGATATTGTTATATATGTACATATATCTCTATGTAAAGTATCCCTTATTCTTGTCAAATTTTAATGAAACTTGAATTTTCTCGACAAATTTTGGAAGAAATCATCAACTATCAAATTTCATGAAAATCCGTCCAGTAGGAGCCGAGCTTTTCGATGCGTACGGACGGACAGACAGACAGACAGACAGACGTGATGAAGCTAATAGTCGCTTTTCGCAATTGTGCGAAAAGCGCCTAAAAATCCAGGTAACCGCCCGTGTCTTTGTTTCCTGATACAGAGGCCAGTCATTGTGACGCCGTATCTGTGTGTGTTCTTTAATCATCCAGTAACACTGTGAATATAAAAGTTATAAATTAAAAATATGAAATACAAAATTATATAAGCATAAAAGACGTGAATATAAAAAATATAATGAAATGGCGTCGAACAGTAATATGTGGATGTATATACTTATATGCTTTTGTATTGTATATTTTTAATTTATATCTTTTTTATATTCATATTATTAAGACGTACCCTTTTTAAGCAACCTTCCCCCCCCCCCCTCCCCCGTTTTATACATGTAATTGTACAAAATAGGGGATTCCTTTTACAAAAATGTTTAGAGTTTAATTTTCACAGTTTTGTATAGGCCTGATGATGGCTCTGTAGAGCTGAAACTGGCAGCCTAATGTGTTAAAATATATATGTTGCTTTTGACTGTAATTACTGAACAAGAGTGAAATGTACCGTGCGTGTACATACGGACGGGAATTGTCAAAATATTGAGATCATCTGCTTATTGCTTTAAATGTACAGGACGTATATGATATATAATAATAATAATAATAACCATGGCTCAACAGCCCTATATGGGCTCGGGCTCCTCTTGCCTCGGTTACTGGGTCGTGCGCATTCGTGGCAGTTGGTGACTGGCCAACTGGCCGCGCTGCTCTTCTATCGATCCTGATGTGACCGCCAGAGCCATCTGGCAGGCAGTCAGGAGACTTGGGTGAGAAATGGAAGCTTTGAATTTAGCTTACGAAACATTTCTATTCATGCCCGTAAGGTTCTTAATTACCTGGGACCGACGGCTTTACTTCCCCTTTTTATCACCCTTAAAAATCCATCGACCTCGGTCGGGATCGAACCCGCGAACCTTGGGTCCGTGGCGAGCACGCTAACCACTAGTCCACCGAGGTCGACACGTACATGTTTAGAAGTGTGGTATTTATTTTCAGGCGTTTCGAGAATATAAAAATGAAAAAGACGAGAACTCATACTTGGAAACATGAAATGACATTCATCGTCACATAACCAAAACACCATATTCAGTTACTGATGAGAAAACATGTGACCTTGACTATTAGATATCTGCGTAGTGATTGAACACGATACATCTCGAATGTAAGTGTTCTTTGTTATAATTTGTCTTACTTGGTCTACTAATTTGCTAATAGGCATAGCGTTAGAACTCCCTAAAAAAAAATCAGAACTCGTCACCGGAACTTCTTCGTCTAACCCCCTTACCGTAAGGGGGGTCTTAATTTTATTCTTCCAGCTGCTTATCGGTGTTTTGTAAGTTGCTTTTAGAAAAGTTTCACAACCAAATTACCGCTTTACCTTACCTCAGGCTTTGAAGCTTATTTTGTAGGATTTCTTACGTTTTAATTCACATAAGGAACCAGATGTTATTTTAACAATATTATAAGCAGGAACCACTTCTTGATGGTAAAATAATTGCATTTCACGTTAGACTGTCGTTATGTAAATTACAGACGTGAACTGACGCTCCTCTATACGGCGATTTGGTACCCCGGTGCCCCAAGGTGGTGGTGTTTTACACACGTCTTAATTAAAGGGCCAGTCAAATGTACACCCGCTATCATTACTGTAGCGTCAGCACAAATCCTGATGTCTGTATTTACAATTTTCCTTTAGCCTCGTGAAAAGGTGAGCGTACTTAGACAATTGAGACGCAGTTTTGCATGAATTGTGCTTCGTTAGTTGTTAAGTAACTCTTTTTTTTTCCTACGGTTTTGTTAGCAAAGTTTTTTTTTTTAATTTTTTCCATTCATTCGTTTTAAAATAAATATTTTCAGCCAATGTGTACACATATTTTCGGCCATGTACACATATTTGTTAAAGGACACATATTTTCGGCTGCACTATGGAATGTACAAATTTCAGGCATGTAATATTTATTAATTTTCGGGAGTCTATTTTGGTTACTTTTCCCCCCCAGCCCTATGGCGCAAACAGCCCTAGTTGTGGCCAGGGGCCTCCCCTCATTATCGGCTTCACGATCACACTCAGCCCCACCACACTCGGTAGGACTCCTCTGGACGAGTGACCAGCCCGTCGCAAGACCTCTACCTGACAACACACAACACTCACAAGACAGACATCCATGCCCCTGGCGGGATTCGAACCCGCAATCCCAGTAAGCGAGCGGCCGTAGACCCAAGCCTTAGACCGTGCAGGCCTCTGGGATCGGCTTATGTTACGTTACTGTCGCCCATATATGATATCGTAGACGATTCTGATGCATTTCCATCTCGTTTCGTGCTTGAGTGCAGAACAGCCTCACTGATAGACCTATAACAAAATAAGGGAACCTCAAGAAGGGTTAGGAGCAATTGACTTGTAGTTTAAATTGCAAATGTGTGATGTTTCGCGTAACAACAAGAAAATGGCGCGAGTACTTGGTACGCCATTTCCGGACACGGAATTTATCCAGGAACTAAGCGATGCTCGCCATTCCCGATGGTGTCATTGGAGTTTTTATTACATAATCCTTTCGGTCGCACTATGGCACTGAGGTTGACTCAGCCTCTAAGAGAAATGAGTACCAGTAATATTTCCTGGGGGGTAAAGGCGGCTGGTGCGTAGGGCCGAGAACCTTACCACCTTCATGTGCCGATGGTCTAGAAATCTGGGTGCCTCAACCTCTGGAACACTAAGGGCCTGTCCAGGCTGTAATGGAATTGCTTTACATTTGCCGATCCCAGTGGCCGCGCGGTCTAAGGCGTGGGTCTACGGCCGCTCGCTTACTGGATCGTGGGTTCGAATCCCACCGGGGGCATGGATGTCTGTCTGTTGTGAGTGTTGTGTGTTGTCAGGTAGAGGTCTCTGCGACGGGCTGTCACTCGTCCAGAGGAGTCCTACCGAGTGTGGTGTGTCTAAAGTGTGATCGTAAAGCCTCGAAAAATGAGGCGGCCTAGGCCCCCAAGGGGCTGTCGAGCCATTGGGGGAACAAAAAAGCGATTCCCGTCAGCCTGTGTGTGTCGCGGAAACTGTTAATTGACGTTGGGGCCATATCTTTTATGACCGTATGTAGAGACAGAATCACTGTCAATAGGAGACGTGAGTGGAGCATGACCGGCGTCATGTTGATATGAATATTACAAGTAA